>JAAGKR010003578.1:0-30613 GCA_011419295.1 Clarias macrocephalus
CCGCGGCCCTGAATACAGGATAAAGTGGTATAGATGATGAGTGAGTGAGTAAATCAAGCACTATGAGGTTTCTATTGTCATTTTCAGTAAAGACACGAAAGATATTTTTGTGTTATTATTTTAGGTATATTATATTTGTCAATACTTGATCACATTTTATGATAAATTAATGCATAAAACCATATAATTCAAAAAGGTTGATAGGCTTTTTCTTCCCCCTGTAACTATTTTTTTGTGTAACTAAATTCTGCACTAAAAAAACACGGTTTTAGTGGGAGTCCCATTCTTATGTTTCAGGAATGGATTGCAATGAAAACCAAGCCATGGAACAATGCAAATTCATATTCTTCTGATATACTTTCATAGTAGTTCTCCTATCAGAATGAAATTAAGAACTTAAACCTTGCAACATTAAGGAATTTCCCCAATACGAGTCAAATATCCTATTCCAGGGCAAACCAACCATGTAGTTTACTCATGCGTGTTGCATCATGAGTGGAGGGATGCTGTCAAGTCTATGCCTGAAATCAACTCCACACTGGCAGCCTGCTGAGCCTCAAACCTGCTAGCCTGCAGACACTAGCACCAACATGTTGCATGGTAGCTTGGCATTCCTCAGAGAAGGATCCAATGACCAGACATCTATATGTGGTTTAGGTTCTTTTGAAACCTTATATTCCAATGTGCTTTTATGGATTCATAAAATGGCTAAAACCACTGTATGACTATTTGATGCAACATCACATTACAAAATGTTTCAGGTTTTAAATATACTTAAAAAGTTATTGAATGCCTTTTAGAAGTAATATTAAATACATACATGGAAAAAAAATCTAAAGGTCTTAAGGTTTATGGTTTTAAATGACTGAAATATGTTTGAACTAAAACTAACAATAACCAAATCACTACATATTTTTGGTTAAACACTAAATCTACATTTAAATTCAGTGCCAAAATGAACGCAGTTTAATAAATTACATGGTCGTGCATATGGCTACTTGTGCCTAGTCAGGTTAATGAGGTTGGTCAAAGGTATACAATACGCTTCACAATTCTGAAAAATCAAAGCGTTTATTTTCACCACGTTTTAAAGCATTTCAGTGCTAAAGTATGAACTACTTCATTAATTGCCTAAAGAATCAAGGCCAGGAATTATTTGTTTTAGTTCCGGCTATTGCAGTAAAAGGCAACTCAATCAATACTGTATGAATCCTGCTGGCTCTGTGCTTTTATCACCACTACGGTTCACCGCACCGATGGAATATTTGTGGGCTGTAACCACTCTCTTGCTGGAACAAGTAGATACCAATTCTCTTCTAACTACTGACCATGAAGGATTTTCATCAGTGTTTCATCAGTCTAAAGGTGAGCTTTAGGTGAGTATTTCGGTTAGTAATGGTAGAGAGAGAAAGAGAGAGAGAGATCATATCTATCATCCATCCATCCATCCATCCATCCATCCATCCATCATCTAACTACACTATATTGCCAATAGTGTCGCCTGCCTTCACATGCATATAAATTTGAATAGCATCCAATTCTTAATCCATATTTCATAATTTTCCATCAGCGCATTTGTGAGATCAGACACTCATGTTGGACAAGGAGGCCTGGTGGAATTCATTCCAAAGGTTTTTTTATTTTTATTTTTTATTTTTTTTAATCAGGTTGAGATCAGGACTGTGCAGGCTAGTCCAAGTAAAAAAATTTAAAAAAAGTATACGAAGTATATTAAATCCTAGCATGCCTAAGCGTACTTAAAGGTACTTGCTCCAGATTAATGACTAGTATACTTGAAGTTTGCTATTTTAGAACAACTAATTTTGTACAACTAATAATTACAACTTACAGTAAATACAAAAGCATTTACAAAAGCACAGTTTTAAGTGTATTAAGTATACCTTTGTGTGCTAAAGTGGATACTTACTGTAGTACTCTTAAAGTATATGGTTCTGTGTGTACTAACGTACATACCTGACAGTAATTAAATTAAAGTTCAGTACAGACCAAAAGTTTGGACACCCCTTCTCATTCAAAGAGTTTTCTCTTTATTGTGTTCTTTATTGTGTTCTTTAGCCCAAACGCGTCTCTTCTGCTTGTTGCCTGTCCTTAGCAGTGGTTTCCTAGCAGATCTTCTACCATGAAGGCCTGATTCACACAGTCTCCTCTTAACAGTTGTTCTAGAGACGTGTCTGCTGCTAGAACTCTGTGTGGCATTGACCTGCTCTCTGATCTCAGCTGCTGTTAACCTGCGATTTCTGACTCGGATGAACTTATCCTCCGCAGCAGAAGTGACTCTCGGTCTTCCTTTCCTGGGCCGGTCCGCATGTCAGCCAGTTTCTTTGTAGCGCTTGATGGTTTTTGTGACTGCACTTGGGGACACTTTCAAAGTTTTCCCAATTTTTCGTAATTGTGTAATTGTGTAAAAGTAATGATGGCCACTTGTTTTTTTCTTCACTAAGCTGCTTTTTTCTTGCCATTATACAAATTCAAACTCTTTGAATGAGAAGGTGTGTCCAAACGTTTGGTCTGTACTGTATATATTTAATGTATTATAAGAACATTACAGCAATTCTTACTATGTTACAAATTCATGATTAATATACTCTGAATATATTCTTATTGCAGCGGTACTGGTACTTCTGGCCAATTGAAAAGTACACTTTGGTTAATACAAATATACTTTATTATATCATACATTACACCTAGTCTTCTATAATACTGTATTGAAAATGTGTTACCACTACACAAAAGGTATTTTATATTTTATAATTCACACATGCTGAATGCATTTTCTACACTATAACATATTTTTGAAACACATTACATGTTCTCCCCGTGCTTGACTTGACTTGGCTGCAGTCGCTCGATAGTTCAGAACCGGAATTTCCTAAAAGCTTACCTGAGCCTCCAATAACTACCTGGACTTCATATTAACATCCATGAACATCACTGTTATACTGAACTGCCTGTCACCTAACACACAATATGAATGCAGATCAATTCCTGCTTTCTGTTTTATACAAACTTAAATAATTCTTTTGATTGTGTAAAGCTGCTTTGTGACAATGACAAATATTAAAGGCGCTATATAAATAAAGCTGAATTGAAATGAACTGAGTTACATCAGTAATTATGAGGCAGATTTTATTTATGAGTTCAACAGATTTAATTTGCACAAGGTTACAAAAAAAGTACTATAGTTAATTTTTGACATTTAAAAAAAAAATGTCATATTGTCTTACAAACACACAAACTAAAATTTGTTGTCTGAACCAAGACAGACATTAGTATTAGAATATACAGGTACAGTATAGCAGACCTGGTGTGTTGATTCTAGCTGTTACACAGAGACTGAAAACAGGGCATTATAACCAGAAGCAAAGTACATAAGATTTAGAAGTAACACATTAGACGATACATTCTATGGTTTAAACTGTGTAGTTAATTTTAAACTACCTAACAAAACTCATGAAATTGACCTTATGCCGAACAAAAATAAAATAATAACTATACGAACTAAAGCATGCAATGATGCAGCTTCCAGGCGTGAATTCAAACTAGAGGCAAAAAACTGGGGAGCAAATCAGAAAACTCCATAAATTTTCTTTTTATTTTGTGAAGCTGCTTTGAGACAATGACCATCGTTACAAGTGCTACAGTATGTAAATAAATTGAATTGAATTGAAAACAGACTGCCCGCCTCCAGTTTCTGATTGGCTGGTGTTACGCCGATTCTAGTCTCTGGTTGGCTGGAATAGAGTTCTAACAGCCAGCTTCTGCAGTTTGTGCAAGTGTAGCTTTATGATAGTGAGTGCACAGAAGAGAGAGAGAGTTCAAACACACATAAATGATCTTGAATGAGCAAAAGTGATTTTCAGCGCGCGAAAACAAGTTTGAGAGCGTGTGCGAGGGAGAGATTCAGCGTGCGAAAACGAGTCTAAAACCACACGTGCACGAGAGAGTAGTGCACTAAATATAAGAATAAATAAGTACATATGCATAAGTACATTTAAATTTAACTGAAAATATACTGAGGCTACTATATATTAAAATTTTGTATTCTAATGTATAGTTTCTCTACAATTATACAATGATAAAAATATACCAAAAATAAATTGAAAAACAAAGTTTAAATAAGTGTGCTTTGGAAATTAGACCAACCTTTTACTTAAAGTATATTTTCCTATAATGTATTTTTGGAAAGTGTTATACAATTATTTTGAAATATGTTTAAAGTTCAATTCCAAAATTTGGTAAAAGCATGATGTTAGTATACTTTTTATATATTAACTGATGGTACAACTTTTTGTTAGTATATTTGCAATGTACTATTGAATATGTCAATATATTTGTAATACACTGTAATACACAGTGAAAAAGTGTTATTTTTTTCACTGGGGAGTCATCCATGTCTTTATGGACTTTGCTTTGTGCACTGGTGAGAACCATGCCTACTGTAAGTACCAAAGCAGTAAATTTTTCCGAGTACGAAATAATTTTTTTACCGCCACATCATAAGACCATTATTATTTCAGCCTTTTGTCTATTTTTTATAATAATGTTTATAATTTGACATGGAGCAGTGTAGCCCATATAAACTATGGTTGTAAGTTACATCTTCTGTTTTTTGTGTCATTTTGGGGCTCATTTCATACTCCATCTCATTTTTAAAAGAAAAAAGCACCTAATTTATATGCAGGATTTGCAGGGAGTGCACTGTGGTGATTTATTTAAAGCCATTGTGGATTCCTTGAAACACTATTTGCATTAATGTTCATTCTGCTTTATTAAACTCACTGTTTCTTTTGTTTTGTTGGCTGGCTGTCGTTCGCCACAGCGTGCTCGAGGCATTCCAGCTGTCAAAGCTGAGGTTTTTCTCAGACGCCCTGCACTCTTGCACCCAGGATGATCAAAACAGAAAAAGACACACACAAAAAAAGGGTAGGAGGGAGAAAATGACAGACTATTTTTTGTAGAAGCTGACAGGAATAGCGAAGAATCAATAATTTCCCCTACAGCAGCGGATTAGTGGATGAACCGAGCACAGGGTCAAATCAGCACTATTGCTATTGCGACATTTTGAGGAGGTGTTTAAATGACTCTTAAGGCTTGATACTTGCTAAGAGTCTGAATACAAATCACATCAACCTTAATCGCCTCGATAATGGTGCAAGTGCACCACCTAATTTAACTATTCATTCACCTAAGGCTATGGCTCTAATTGAGCAAGTTGAGCTCATAGCCTATGGTATTAAGCTAAGCTAGCTGAGCAAACAACAACCTTATGAACAGAAAAAAGCATTCGGCTAATCATGTGACTTTGTGACTAACTGATAAAGCAGCCTTTTGAAGAGTTTACAAAAAAAACATACAGCTAAATAAATCAGGAATAATTCAGCCCAAATACTTCACACATATTAGGTCCCGAGCAAGAAGCAATTAACAAAGTTTATTATTCCTAGTTTCTTAAATCCCTAATTTATTGTAACCCTTCAAAAGTAAAACATATAAGTTCAGTTTGCAATTCTTTGTAATGGGTTCCTCAAAATGGGAGAACAAATATGTTACTTCTATAGGCTGCAAAGTGACCAAAGATGCAATGCAATGTAAACATTTGATACTGTATGTATGCAGCAACCTCACCAGCAACCTTATTTACCCTCTCATCTGTTCCTACCACTCAGTGTGCAGCATCACCAGTATACAGCAATTACTGGCCTTCAGCTATGTTTCTTTAATACTGGAATGATTCATAGGTCACTATGTGTTTTATCAAACAGAAAACTCCCCTGAAACTGCATACATACAGGGACTGGACTGAAAATGAAAGCAAAATAAAAAATCCCTCAGGGCCTGGAGAACTATTCCTCAAGATGTTAAAAACATAAAGAGGGGTCTATAAGCCTCAAATGTGATTCAATAGGTATTAAGATTTTATACTATATTCAATGTGCTTTTTATAGAAATCAATTTGTTTTATAGAAAACAAATTGATTGTAAAAAAAAAAATTGTGTATCTCTTCATGTGTATCTATTATGTGAATAAGTGTATCTATAAAAATATTTTAAATCCATGGATTTTAAATATTTTTTCAAAGGCTGCATATATAAAACATTTTAAATCCACAGATAAAGTAAACTTAAAAGCACAATATGTAAACAGAAATGTGTAGAATTACAAAAATGCATATTTTCTACAAATTTTCTCCATATTGTAGAAATCAAGCAGCCCTAAAATTGACCTAAACACTGCAGGAGTGTATAAAACTAAATAAATACAAAATGTAATTAAAATAACTTTTTAAGGCACATTTCTCCTTGTATTGCAAAAAAATACCTTTAATAAATCATGAGCCTTGATGTTTTTTCCCCCTAAACACATTTCACATTATTCAGTCTCTTTGATGTTAAACCGAGAAAGGAAAATAAATTTTAACTTTTCATAGCAGCAGTACAAGCACAACACAACATGCAGTCACATCTATCTGCCCGTTATCTCTCTCTCTTGCTCTCTATCACACACATTTAGACACAAGGAGGACGGGCACTAACCTGCCACACCAACTGCTCTGTACTCTTGCTGACAGCTGACAGACACACGCTGACGACGATAGTGTGAGACGAGCAGGTGAGAACGCTGGCGATGATGGCGTCCCTCATGGAGAATGGCAGCATGGTGTACACCACAAAAATTATAAACAGGAAGAAAGACACCTGGGAAGCGAAAGAGGAAATGAATAATGATGAAATCTCAATAATTCACAGATCCATATAGTATAATAATACAAAAGAAAGGTATGTATGCTTAATGTGTTTCTGCAACAATGGAAATCCTTAATGCATTAAAGAGGATTAAGGCCACCACAAAATATATTTGAGGACTAACTTTAATATCAGAAGGCTGACATTTTTCTCTGAACTCTGACTTTTATCTCACAATTCTGCCTTTTCCCTCTGAATTCTAAATGTTATCTCAGAATTCTGACTTTAATCTCAGAATTCTGACTTTTCTCTGAGAAGTATGATGTTTTCCCAAAATAACGACTTTTTAAGGTTTAAGATAAGGTTTTAGCTTAGGAGAAAAATGCAGAATTCTGAGAACAAAAAGTAAAATGTTTATGCTGGCCTGACTCCTCTTCTGTACTAATGCACCATCAGCATTTGAATATATCATATATCATTTATTTTAGTTAGTTCAGGAATAGAGCTACTACTTTACCAACATTTTGTTAAAACTTGATGTATAGTATATGAACAACTACTTTTACAAAATTTGAGGCATGTAAGATCTCTGAAAACATACTCTGAAATCTCTGAAAAGCAGAGGACCACACCAGATGCAACTCTGAATCTGAGACTACTGTTCGCACTGGTCTGAAAACATGGCCTGGTCTGAAGAGTCTTAATTTCTCCCATTCAGATATTAGGGTCAGAATTTAGCTTCTTCTTCCTCTTCTTTGTCTTTTGGGTGTTCCCTTTCATGTCCTCTCTCATAAATCTCCTCTTTGGTCTTCCGTTAGACCTCCTGCCTGGCAGTTCTAAACTCAGCAACCTTCTACCAATATGCTCACAATCTTTACTCTGAACATGTACTTATCTCTTATCTCTTATGTATTTATCTCCAAAACGTCTCGGGTTACTTTGCTGTAACCCTGTTCCCTGAAAAAGCGGGAACGAGATGCTGCTTGAAAATGCTATGGGAACATCTCTTTGTTCTCCTGTTGTGAAGCATGATACGCCAAATATTTTTGGCTTATAACCTCGGTCAGGTGACATCATCTGATAAGGTGCACCTGCAGGTTATAAATAGGAGTGAACCGGGAACACATCCAGCCACGCCAGCAGTGCGGCATTGGAATGCAGCATCCCGTTCCCGCTTTTTCAAGGAACAGGGTTACAGCAAAGTAACCCGAGACGTTCCCTTTAAAAAGCTACACTCGATGCTGTGTGAAAATGCTATGGGAACGAGAATACCAACGCCGCCGCACTGCAAGTGTCTGGACCCCCGGTTGTGTAGCGTGTGCGCACAATAGCCAAAGAGGTCTCAGACCTAACCTTGGGATGCTGACTCGAAGACCTGCAAGCCCAGAGTAGCATGGACATCCAAACTATAAAATCTGACAAATGCGTGCAGAGAGGACCAACCTGCCGCATCACTCATTTGCTGGAAGGGGACACCCCTTGCAAGAGCAATTGATGAGGCAATCCCCCTGGTCGAATAAGCCCTGACTCCTACAGGCGAAGTGTGACCACACACCTTGTAGGCTAGGGCAATAGCATTTCTCACCCAATGTGACAGCATTTGTCTAGTGGCGGCCGCCTCCCGGTTGCAAATGAAAAGGTGCCCTGACTTACGCCACTGGCCAGTGTGGTGGACGTAAGTCTCAGAAGCACATACTGGACACAGTAAGTGAAGTCTTTCCTGCTCCAAAGCTGTAAAAGGCGGAGGACAGAAGGCTTCGAGAACAACTGGGTGCATGGTCGAGAATGGAACTTTCAAAAGATAGTTCAGGTGAGAATGTAGAATAGCTTTGACTAGCCCAGGGGCAAAGTCTAGGCAGGATGGGGAGACTGACAAAGCCTGCAGCTCTCCAATTCTCTTTAATGAAGTAATGGCCATAAGAAAAAACATCTTAAGAGTCAGAAGCCTGACAGGCGCTGACTCTAGTGGTTCGAATAGGGTGTCAATCAGACCTTCGAGCACAATAGTTAAGTCCCAGGAAGAGACCGTTGCTCTGGTGGGCAGCCTCAACCGTTTAGCTAAACGAATAAAACGGGGAACTAAAGGGTGCTTTCCCACAGAAACCCCATCGGTCAGAACATGACAAGCAGAAACAGCGGTTACGTATGTTCTGAGAGTACTAGGGCATAAGTACTTCTAGTTGAGTGAGCCCTAGCACAAAAAGTCACATGTGTCACAGCTTGTCTGGATAGCAAGTCTGCTCCCACATTCATATGCCCCGGAATGTAAATCGCCCTGAGGAACAGGAGCTTGCCCTGTGACCAAAGCAGAACCTGGTGCATTAGCTTGTTCAAACGACGCGTGCACAGTCCGCCCTGGCGATTTATGTATGAGACTACTGAAGTGTTGTCCACCAACAGTATGACATGGTAGCCTCTCAACTGCTGGAGGAAGTATTTCAGGGCCAGAAATAGAGCCATCATTTCGAGGCAATTGATGTGCCATGCGAAAAGATGACCTCTCCAGCTCCCTTGGGCTGGACATCCATCTAAGACCACACCGTGAGGGAAGCATCTGTCATTAGCATCTTGCGACGACAACATGGACCTAGAGTGGGACACAGAGTCAAAAACCGGGGTCTGAAAAAGATAGAAAGGGTACGAAGCCCCTGGCGCGTAACCCTTATTTGCCTCTGGGGATTGGCCCTTCGATATAATACCCTGGCGCTTAGCCACAACTGAAATGATCTTATGTACAGAAGGCCCAAAGGTATCACCGTGGACGCAGCTGCCATGAGAGCTAAAACCCTCTGAAAGTAATGAACAATCACTTTCTGGCCTAGCCTGATTTCCTTTAGGGTATTGAGAATGGATTCAACACACGCAGGAGACAGCTGTGCCTGCATTGCAATTGAATTCCATATGACACCCAAATACGTTGTCCTCTGAGCAGGAAAGAGAACTCCTCTTCTGGCGTTGGGTTTCAATTCTAAAGAATGGATGTCAAAGCGCTAGCTTCTGAGACTGAGCCAGAATCAGCCAGTCGTCTAAGTAATTCAGGATACAGATGCCCTGGAGTCGTAGAGCCAGAGCTGCATCCGTGCATTTTATATATGTGCGGGGTGACAGGGCTAGGCCAATTGGAAAGACCCGATACTGGTAAGCTTCGCCCCCTCAGAACCTTCCTGTGTTGTGACAATATTTCAAAAATGAAAAAAAAATGCGTCCTTCAGGTCGATTGTCACAAACCAATCCCCTGGTTGGATTTGAGAAACAATCATTTTGATGTTCAGCCCACGAAGATGTAAAATTGAACACAACCCCCATCTCTCCTGGAAACCAGGAAATACTGATTTTAGTAGCATGGATCGCTGTCTGGCAGGGAAACATTTTCTATGGCCCATTTTTCCAGCAAAGTCTGTAATTGCCAAGTCAGCAGATGCACTCATTACGGTTTCATGGAAGTGGACACCACGCCATAGAAACGCGGAGGACGATGTGAAAAATGAATCCTGTAGCCTCTCTATAAAGTGCTTTGTACCTACGGAGACATAGGTTTCCTGCTGCCAGCCTCTCTGAAAGGGGCACAAGTTTTGACACTGAAGCTATATGGGGAGGGGGGGGGGGGATTTGGGGGTGCTAGGTGTTCAGCATCCTGAAACATGGCAGGAAAGAACCGAGCAGCTAACGTTTCGCTGGAGACCGGTGCTCCCCGAAACACCAGTGGTAGTGGAGATTGGACAACGGCCTACAGAGGGTGCCAGGGAGGAGTCTTTATCCCTTACTGGAATTTTTACATGCCCCTTCCCGGGGTGAGACACCCCTGTGGTCCTGGGCATGTCAGCTTCAGGATTTTGAAGCGCGGTGAGTCCCTCCCCAGTCTCTACGAGAGGGTACCTGGCTCGCCACACTCTCATTCTGCACCTGACGGGGTCGGGACTGGGTGGCGACTCCTGAGCACGGCAGGAGAGAAACCTCACAAGGCCTGTTTGCCTCCCGAAACCTAGTAGCAGCGTTTACGGCATCGCCAAACAGGCCGGAAGGTGAGATGGGGGCATCAAGGAGGAAAACGCAATCCCTGTCCTTGATGCCCGTGAGGTTAAGCCATAGAGAGGGGATGAATAGGGGATGAATAGGGCTTATTCCATGAAAGAGTTAACTCGTCATGGATGTCGCCAAAGAAGGAGAGGGACCATCGTTGACGCCCCTCCCCTGGCCACCCGACAGAACCTGTCGTCTAACTTTGAGCGCTTGGGGGATTTTACATATATTATCTACCTTTTTGCTCCTGCGGCAAGAGAGGAGGTCTCTTCAGCCCATTCACAAGAAACACCGGAGGGCGCTTGAGAAGTGGACACTAAAACTTCCTGACCCGGGGAGAGCGCAAGAGAAAGGGTGAATTCTGTCTCATGCGCGTCTGCCAGACCGGCACGTGAACCCCACGGATACCCCACGGCTCGCGGTTTCTCTTTAAAGAAGGCGAGCTGCGCGTGAAGCACCTTATTAGGAAGGAGATCACTGTGCTCACACTCTCCGTGGAGCCCAAGGAGAGCGTGCTCTTCCCCCAAACACAAAATTTGTGGAGATCGCCCTCCGAAAGAGATCTATCACACGGAGGCATGCATCTCTTACCAAACTCTGCCATGTCGGTGAGTTAACGCTGTTATTTTCCTTTCCTTTATAATTTTCTTGCACACACACACGCAAACACAAAGCGGTCCTTGAAGACAAAAAGATCTGAGGATGTTTCCAGTTCACTCCTATTTATAACCTGCAGGTGCACCTTATCAGATAATGTCACCTGACCGAGGTTATAAGCCAAAAATATTTGGCGTATTTGATACTGTACACACATGCTTCACAACCGGAGAACAAAGAGATGTTCCCATAGCATTTTCACGCAGAATCGAGTGTAGCTTTTGAAAGGGAACATCTAACATGGGTTGTCCCTCTGATTAACTCATTCTTTATCCTATCCATCCTTGTCACTCCCAAAGAGAACCTTAACATCTTCATCTCTGCTAACTGTGCCTTCTGTCTTTTCTTCAGTGCCACCGTCTCTAAGCCGTAGAGCATCACTCTCACCACTGTCTTGTACACCTTTCCTTTTATTCTCGCCTATACTCTTTTATAACACAACACACCTGGGTCAGAATTTTGCTTAAACAATATAAAAACATTGATCCATCCTCCATCAAGCACACTATAGGCCTTTAGTACCAACTGTTCATCATTTAAATGGCACTGTCAACCTTGTATTGCGGGAGACCATGTTTATCCCCTTCTGACCACAGGATCACGCACCATGTCACGAAGGTAAAACCATCTCAAACTGGTTTCTCAAATTGCCTGCACACTCACCAGATCTCAATTTAATGCAGAGCTTTTGGAATGGGAGATTTGCATAATGGATGTGCAGCTGACAAAACTGCAGCAACAGTGTGATGCTATCATGTCAATATGGACCAAATGTGTCTTGTTATTGTTGTTGTTGTGTGTGTGTGTGTGTGTGTGTGTGTGTGTGTGTGTGTGTGTGTGTGTGTGTGTGTGTGTGTGTGTGTGTGTTGTTGCATTAAACTTTAGTTTTTATTGCTGTTTTTGCCCTATGTGTATTTTTAAATTATAGCTGTGGGATTTTTCCTACACACTATAAAATGCTGGGTTATTTTTACTTCCCAAACACTGGGTTGCCTCTGTTGCGTAATTTTTCTGGGTTATTTACAGAGAATTAGGTACTTTTTGTTTAACTTGCTGGGTTGGAGTTGGGTTAGCTAGTGACAGTTAACATCACAGACAAGGCCGCCCCTCCCCCGAACTTTACCGGTGTATTCAGTGGCTCTGTCAGCTTCGTGTTTTTTTTTTTTTTTTTTGGAGCCGCTGAAAGAAAACATTAAATACAAGGTCTGTATACACACTTTCACTCACCTATGACTGAATTTGTTCACTGTATGTAACATTTATTATTGTTACCGTGTTACACTCAAACTTTCAACCTGGTCTGTGCTATAGCATGCTATATGACAATGGCTGGTAGCTGGCCAAACCAAAGAACCTCACCTGTGAATGAAAGAAACTGAAAAAAATGTCTGACTTTTTAGCTTTCTTTGTAGAATGCTTGCAGCGTGTATGAAGATGGTGAAGTGATGAATGAAAGCTAAACTGTTAACTGTAGTGCCAGCATGATGCTAGCATTTAGCTAGGTTGCTAGCGTTAGCAACCACATTAACATTAGAACTTTATTAATCCCAATGCTTGAGACAATAAAAGGCTGGGGTGTTACAAAACACTAATTTTCTTACAAATATGCATACTAGCCAACCCTCTAAATTTTTCCATAAACTTTTACTTTCTTTAATTTCTTTCTTTCTAAGGTTGGAACCGACACCGTGGAAGATCTCCAGCAGGCTGAAGTGTTAAGGCCGTACCACTACATCCTGATGTTGGGCGATAATGACCAGCACTGCTCTCAGGCATTAATGCTTCTGAGTAATAGTATCGTAATGATGTCACTGCTGAACTTGTTTTGTATTATTTTATCTTGTATTTTAGAACAAATAAATATTTTTTCTATGATTTGTACAATTAATTGGGTGTTGTTTATTGTATATATGTATGGTTTGCAAAACTTAGAGTTTTTTTTTTTTTTTGTAATAGTAATTTAACTTTTTAAACTGTATTACCCATAGATATGTAAAACATAAAAATAGTAATAACCTATTTGTGAAGTAGAATTAACCCAGCATTATAGTTAATAGAATGGGTAGAGTAGAATAGTTCTGGGTAGATCATTTGACCATGACAACATTTGATTTATGTGGTAGAATTAACCCAGCATTATAGTTAAAATATGACATAGCATTTGGATTGAATATGTTACCCATCTTGCTGGGTCAAATATTTACCCAGCAGCTGAGTTAAAAACAACCCAAACTGGATTGATTTTAACCCAGTGTTTTTTTAGGGTATATGATATATCACACATATATGCAATTTTCTTCGATGTTATAGTGTATAAGGTGATATAATTTATTATTATTATTATTATTATTATTATTATTATTATTATTATTACGGTATTATGACCAAACAAATGGTGAAGTTGTTGTTGCAGATAACTACAGTCAAACCAAAAAGCAAATGATTTTACAAATGGCTTTTTTCTCTTTCATATTATATGTGTTTCAATCGTCCTTTCTTTCAGTTCACTCAGACTATAAGGACATGTGGAATGATGTAATTCAGAGCAATATAGACTTTGAAAAGTTAAAGCTTTTTTCTGTATCTGAAATGCTTTCTTTTTCCTCTCTCACTCTGAGAAGCCACACGTTTTTAAACTATAATCCTTCATGGAAAAATTGTGTGTGATTTCATACTTCAATCATTCTTGAGCCTCCTTTAAATGGCATCAGCATCAGACAATCATGAAGGAGCTCTGCAAATTCAATAGATAGCACTTGACTAAAAATAATCAAAGAAAATGTTTAATAGTGATCTTGCAGGATTAGGACAGCCAATGTGGCCAAGTAAACCACTTGTTAGTGAGACTAATCAAAACAAAAGCCTTCAGTTTGCTGGCTTCATGTGGTCTGATATGTTAAGATTCCAGAGCAATGGGTGTGTCAGGGTAAGAAAGTAAGCACATTGAAACTGGAGGCAGTGTTATGATCTGAGGTTGCTTCAGTTGCTCAGGTCTAGACTGTCTGATGGCCTAAATGAAATGAAAGCAATACCAGATTTTTTTAAATTCTTGATAGCACAAGAGTAATACAGAAAAACAATGACACAACAAGGACAACAACAATAATGAGGGTCCAATTGTGAAAAACTGTTTCTGGAGAATTGAGGAATCATTTTTAATAAATGTAATTAATTAAAGCAAAAATGAGTGCTGGTATATGCAGTGTAGTTCTTTTAACCTAACTTAGACATTCAAGAATAATGACTGCATTCACAAGTTATTGTTGTGTAGAATTCCAAATGACAGTTTTGATATCAGAATCAGAAAGAGCTTTATTGCCACGTATGCGATATTCTGGGTCCTTCTTAGTCTAAAGCATGCAGAACATATTGATGCAAAACACAGTCTAAAATGAGGATTGCAAAATGAATAAATACATGAATAAATAAATAAATAAAAGTTTTGTACATTGTTAGGTCCAGAGCACTGAAAAGCTAACTTTCTTGTGGCCATTTAAATATAGAGTGTTGCAAATTGTCATTACTTTAATTACTCTTTCAATTCGACAGTTTACCTTGGAGCTGTCCAGCTGGAAGCAGCAATCAGTCTATTCATGAGTACCCTTGACCCAATTACATATAAATACATTTTTATATATTCATAAATGCATAATGTACACTGAACTATTTTTACTACTTCAATCTATAATACACGAAGTGTTCAGCCTACTGAAATTGGGACAGTCAGCTAGACTGAATCTCAGCTGTGAGAAAAGAGTAATCTCATAGGGATCGGTCACTTGGCAATCCATTATCAGCTGCAGTTTGCTTCTCATCACATCATAATCTGTGAAAAGTGCTTGAAAAACAAAACAAAAAACTGCAGCTTTGAGTACTGCCTGGCACCGGCGCCCATGACCTCTCCAAATCCCTCCCCAGGGACTCCTTGAATAACTAATTTGAACCTGTAATGGTAATAAGGAAGCAGTGCACAGTATATGATTTGCTAATTGTTAGGGGAATAATGAGTGCTGTGAACAAGTGAGGCATATTTCTGAATGTGATGTTTATGACGGTGATCATTTCAGCTGTTCATGACTGCTTCCCATGTGTTTATGGCAAGAGAGTTGAATAGGGAAAAGTGTCACATGTGTCACATGTGTTTTTACTGATTGCAGCTAAATTAAACCAGTCATGTGATTTGCATGAGCAAAAACTTGGAAAGATGGATGAGCTTCACTGATTTGCTTTACATGCAGAGCCAATGACATGTTTGTACCATGGAAATGCTTTTACACATGTTTTTTACTATGAAAATAGCCTTTGGTCTTAATATTTAACCTATCTGCCTCCATGTTTGTCTTAACTTATGCGAATTAAATATTACACAAATTTAAGAAATGTCATCAGTGAATATTGGTGAGGAAATGAGCAGTTGAGGGAAGAGGTGTCATTGTCAGCCATTTCTGTAAAGGGAAACACTAAAAAGTGCCATAGCAAATGCATTTCATTTCATTTGACAGTGCAGTAAAGCATAACTATGATGCAGATACAGTATGCTCTAAGTGTATCACAATGAAGAGTCTAATATGTCCATTAGTCTAATGTTTCCTCATTTGGATTTGTAGTTCTATTGAGGAAGGTAATTTTGTTAATTTTACTTTTTAATTTACTTTAATAATTAATTAATTATGGAACAACTTTTATTTAATCAGTGTGTTATTAGTGTGTAGGTAGTTATTTAATGTGTGTGTTATTAGTGAGTAGGAATCGATTGTGTTAAAATAATTTGTAAAAAATCAAGAACAAGAAAAAAAAATGTTGTATGAATTTTGTATCATTCTAGGACATTTAGTAGATTTATTTTATCATAGGGGCAAGGAGGCTCAGTATTTAGTATTTAGGACTGTTAGGCAAAAATAGAATTATGATAAATTTATTAGAAAGCCCACCAGTAAAAGCTCCAGCATGCTACTTGGTCTCTCGTTTCTCTGGGAAAAGCTAGGCTAAAAATAAGGGGTCAAATGGATTAATAGGTACAGTGTTAAAGTAACAAGTGACCCAGGTATTCAGTGAAAAATCAGGTTTAAAATCCTAATTTTAAAATGCAAAAACTTGCAAAAAGCAAAAATCTCTGTTTGCTTTTGTGTGTTTAATATTTTGCTCCATATCATTATTACTCTTTTTTTATAAGACTTTATATTATCAGTTGCTGCCAAATCAGTAGCTGCCCAATCACTAATCCCAGTTGAGTTAATGATAAATATCAGATTTACAACCTTTCATCAATAAGAACATTTCTTCATCTTAAAAATATGTTGTATTTTTTCTACGTACATGTTGAATGCATCAATGACAATCCATCATAACTTTCAGTATTAAATGGCAGTCAAAGTAGGATGCAAATTGTCTAGTTCGCCAAATCTGTTTTTTTTTTAGTAAAATTTTTTTTTAAACCAATGTTTTGTTCTTCACCCAGCCTGACACATAGTTGACACAGTGATGACATTCATGTAAAAACTTTTTTTTTTTTTTTTTTTTTTGCATGGTGCAGTAAAGCCCAGCCTTTGCTTCCAGATTTACAATGAAAATGTGAACATGATTTAAACATGACTAGAGTTATCACTTCTACCCCACCCACCAACCTCAATCACCTTGTGTTTAATTCTGTTACCGAACACAGCACAACGGTGTCCTGTCCTTTCTGATAATTTTTTTTTTTTTTTTTTGCTTAATTCGTTGTGAAATCCAATTCTGTGATTTGGAGAAATGGGCTCTGCAAGTGAAAAATCATCATCATCATCATCATCATCATCAATATCATCATCATCATCAAACGGCACTCAGGTAATAGACTGGGATTTCTACAACTGGTGCATAGATTACCAAACTGCCATGCGAACCTTCTCAGCAATATCTGTGTTCTGTTTCCTCTTGGGATTACCAGCCAGTCTGTGGGTCCTACATGAGCTATTCCAGAGGCAAAAACAAAGATCCACAAGTGACATGTTCATGCTCTGCCTGACTGTTATTGATCTGATTTTTACAGTTCAGATACCCTTGAGTGTATGTAATTTATTGCTATGGCATATTGTGGAGCTACAATATATGCTTGTCTTTATTTACAGCTTTTGCCTCATTGGTAGACCTCTGTTTATGGCTTGCATTTGTTTGGACTGTTACATCGCTGTGGTTCACCCCATAGTCTACAAAATCAGTAAAATACTTACTATAGTTAAGAAGGCAATAGCTATAACAACCTGTTTTCTTATGGCAGCTGGTGGACTGCTTATGTGCATTGTTATACATTTGATTACAACGCCATTCTTGGCTATTCCTTTGGTCGTGGCACTACCAGTTATTACCTTCTGTGACATTTCCATATTTCTAGCCTTAAGGAAACCAGATCCAACAGGAAACAACAACATCCATCCACAGAAGAAACAAGCTCTTCACACCATCTTTAACAGCTTCATCATGACATGTGTTATTTATTTGCCACCAACGATCATTTTCTCATTCGGAAGTCTTTTTCCACTAACACATATGGACCACTTTTGTTCTTTATCTACATATGGGTTTTGTTTTTCCACAGTCGGTTGTGTTCTTATGCCTGTCCTATATCTTTTCAGTTTCGGTAAGCTGGATGTCTTTAGGAACTGGTGTAACAGATAAAGAGCATGAAGTATAAAGGGAAATAACTTTTTTTTTTAATTAATTCAAAATATTTCTGTACTAAGAGATGCATTGTAAGATTGAGGTAATTTATGACTGCCTGTAGAAATATAATGTATGATACACTGTACATTTTACTGTACTTAAGCAAGGTAATCAGGTAAATAAAATATATTATAATAAATATATTTGGAGATATAATATGTTGTAAAATTGTCAAATTATGTACATGCATGTTCAATTTAATTACATTTTATTTGTATAGCGCTTTTAATTATTGACATTGTCGCAAAGCAGCTTTACACAATCAAAAGAATTATTTAAGTTTTAATAAAATGTGAATGTGTATGAATCAAAAATGGTCAGATAGTCCATGATGAACAAGCCGAGGACGAGGGTGACATTGGCAAGGAAACACTCCCTGAGATGGCAGTAGGAAGAAACCTTGAGAGGAACCAGACTCAGCAGGGAGCCCGTCCTCATTTGGGTGAAAACAGATAACAGGGATTGATCTGGAAGTTCAGTATAATAGGTGATGTATTTAAGTTAATATGGAATCCAGTTCGTCATTGGAGGCTCAGGTAGACTGTAAGAAATTCCAGTCCAGAACTATCAAGCGACTGCAGTCACGAGTCCTCAGAGAACAGCTGTCAGCATGTATATGTGTATGTTTGCTTTGTCTAATGTTCAAAACATAATGGCCTGTAAATAGTGTGCGTTGGAATGTATAAAGTATGCTTTACTTAGACTGCATAAGAATAAGGTGACATAGACTAACCGTGACAAACCCTGTCCTTCATTTGAAATAAAGCTTAATAAAAAATGTCATTAATGCTTACTCTCAGCCTTGCTGCAAATGTAATTCTTAACACGCATGAGTAGCTTCTGTTAGGTATGAATGGAGTGCAGTGTAGAAACTCCAGGAGAAAAGTGTGCTTTTGTGTGCAGTGTATGAGAGCCAAGCAGGCTTAGAAGGTGGCGGGTTGTCACAGACTGCGGGAATGCATGTGTGTGTTCTTTTCAGGCAAATTCCAGAAATAAAGCTACAACTTGACAAAATAAATCTCAACTCAGCAAGAACAATAATAAAAAAAACTTTTTGACATAGATTTTCATTTCTCTTTTTGTTTCTTTTCTCTTTTCTTTCTTCTTAATATATCTCTTTTCACTTTTCATTGTGCTATCAATGTGAATGAAAGTTATCTCATCACTGGCCCTAACCAGAGAGACATAGATTTGCTCTCATATCTTGGTGTTGAACCAATTAATGAACACCAAGTGTAGAGTCGTGGCCAAAACTTTTGAGAGTTACATAAATATTGGAAATTGGAAAAGTTGCTGCTTAAGTTTTTATAATAACAAATCTACTCCAGAATGTTATGAAGAGTGATCAGCTGAACTGCATAGTCCTTCTTTGCCATGAAAATTAACTTAATCCCGAAAAAAAAACTTTCCACTGCATTTCACTGCTGTCATTAAAGGACCTGCTGAGATCATTTCAGTAATCGTCATATAATGGCAGACTTGACATGTTAAAAGGAGGGTGATGCTTGAAATCATTGTTCTTTCATTGTTAACCTGGTGACCTGCAATGAAACGCGTGCAGCCATCATTGCGTTGCATAAAAATGGCTTCACAGGCAACGATATTGTGGCTACTAAGATTGAACCTAAATCAACAATTTATAGGATCATCAAGAACTTCAAGGAAAGAGGTCCAATTCTTGTTAAGAAGGCTTCAGGGCGTCCAAGAAAGTCCAGCAAGCGCCAGGATCGTCTCCTAAAGAGGATTCAGCTGCGGGATCGGAGAGCCACCAGTGCAGAGCTGCTCAGGAATGGCAGCAGGCAGGTGTGTGCGCATCTGCATGCACAGTGAGGTGAAGACTTTTGGAAGATGGCCTGGTGTCAAGAAGGGCAGCAAAGAAGCCACTTCTCTCCAAAAAAAACATCAGGGACAGATTGGTCTTCTGCAAAAAGTATGGCGAATGGACTGCTGAGGACTGGGGCAAAGTCATATTCTCGGATGAAGCCTCTTTCCAATTGTTTGGGGCATCTGGAAAAAGGCTTGTCCGGAGAAGAAAAGGTGACGCTACCATCATTCCTGTGCCATGCCAACAGTAAAGCATCCTGAGACCAGTCATGTGTGGGGTTGCTTCTCATCCAAGGGAGGGGGCTCACTCACAATTTTGCCCAAAAACACAGCCATGAATAAAGAATGGTACCAAAACACTCTTCCAACAATCCAACAACATTTTGGTGAAGAACAAGGCATTTTCAGCACGATGGAGCCAAAAGTGATAACTAAGTGACTCGGGGACCAAAACGTTGAAATTTTGGCTCCATGACCTGGAAACTCCCCAGATCTTAATCCCATTGAGAACTTGTGGTCAATCCTCAAGAGGCGGGTGGACAAACAAAAACCCACTAATTCTGACAAACTCGAAGAAGTGATTATGAAAGAATGGGTTGCTATCAGTCAGGATTTGGCCCAGAAGTTGATTGAGAGCAGCCCAGTCGAATTGCAGAGGTCCTGAAAAAGAAGCCCAACACTGCAAATACAGACTCTTTGCATAAATGTCATGTAATTGTCGATAAAAGCCTTTGAAACGTATGAAGTGCTTGTAATTATATTTCAGTACATCACAGAAACAACTGAAACAAAGATCTAAAAGCAGTTTAGCAGCAAACTTTGTGAAAACTAATATTTGTGTCATTCTCAAAACTTTTGGCCACGACTGTAGAGTCTTACGGGACTATATATGAGGGCACCCAGGTGCGATGCCTCTTCCCTGATTGCCTCTACAACGGTATCACCTTTCCACCAAACCTAAGGTTGACTGCGGATCTGCCTGTCTGGAAATCCGCGGTGTAGCTACAGTAGCAGCAGATCAGCCTGCCAAGATATTCATGGTATTACAGCTTCAGCTGCACGGTTTATATTAATGTGCTAATACAATTCCTGGCCAAAAAATAAAACAGTCACCATTTTACAAGAGTCAAATTATTGGTCTGCAAAAAGCAAAGAAAACAATTAAGAATATTTAATATAAACGTTTCAACAAATATCTCAAGTTTTTTTCTAATTACATTGTGAATGTGACAATGTGACAATGACAATCCATCAAGTTTTTCAGTATTAAATGGCAGTCAAAGTAGGATGTAAATTGTCTAGTTCGCCAAATCTGTTTTTATTATTATTACCATAAGTTTCATTTTTTGCATTATTGACACAGTGGTAATGTTCAAAAGTTGTAAATTTTTCCCCCTGAACTGGTGCAGAAACGCCCAGACTCTGTTTCCAAATGTTCCATTAAATACGTGAGCATGATTTAAACATGAACATTAGAAGAATCTGTGCTAGACAAAAGCATTGCAGAAATGCCAGCAGAAAATCCTATGGCTTTGTGGAAACAAAACCTGAACATAATTTAATCCAGATGATTTAAACTCAATCAACTTGCTTGTAATTCTGTTCTTGGACACAACAAGAGAAACTCAATTTGTTGTGAAATCCATGATTTACAGAAATGGGCTCTGCAAACAAAAAAGCACCATCAACATCATCATCTTCAAACAGCACTCAGGTAATAGACTTGGATTTCTACAACTGGTGCATGGATTACCAAACTACCAAAATAACCTTCTCAGCAATATCTGTGTTCTGTTTCCTCTTGGGATTACCAGCCAGTCTGTGGGTCCTACACGAGCTATTCCAGAGGCAAAAACAAAGATCCACAAGTGACATGTTCATGCTCTGCCTGACTGTTATCGATCTAGCTTTCACAATTCAGATCCCCTTCGGCGTATGTAATTTATTGCTATGGCATATTGTGGAGCTACAATATATGCTTGTCTTTATTTACGGCATTTGCCTCATTGGTAGACCTCTGTTTATGGCTTGCATTTGTTTGGACTGTTACATCGCTGTGGTTCACCCCATAGTCTACAAAATCAGTAAGAAACTTGTTATAGTTAAGAAGGCAATCACGATAACAACCTGTTTTCTTATGGCAGCTGGTGGACTGCTTATGTGCATTGTTACATGGTTGAATACAACTCCTTTCGTGGCTATTCCTTTGGTCGTGGCACTACCAGTTATTACCTTCTGTGACATTTCCATATTTCTAGCCTTAAGGAAACCAGATCCAACAGGAAACAACAACATCCATCCACAGAAGAAACAAGCTCTTCACACCATCTTTAACAGCTTCATCATGACATGTGTTGTTTATTTGCCACCAACGATCATTTTCTCATTCGGAAGTCTTTTTCCACTAACACATATGGACCGCTTTTGTTCTTTATCTGCATATGGGTTTGGTTTTATCACAGTCGGTTGTGTTCTTATGCCTGTCCTATATCTTTTCAATGTTGGAAAGCTGGACACCTTTAGGAACTGGTGTACCAGATAAAGAACACCAAGTATAATGGGTCACATTCCACTTTCATTTTTTAATTCATTCTTGCAATAAACGATGAGGCCATCTAGGCCTAGCTGTAGAAATATTTACATTTACATTTAGATGTTTTGCAGACATTCTTATCCAGAGCAACATATATAAGTATGTAAAATGACATACATATACAGTAAAGTATGACACTTACTGTAAGACAATATTAGTTATGTAATGTACTAGTATAGCTATAGGTATGTTAAAGTTGATTTATAATATAGTATAATAAATATATTTGTAGATATAATGTACTGTGAAATTATAGATTAATCATCTTCGATTGATTAGATAACGAGTTATGAGTAGTGTGTGTTGGAGTGTAAAGAAATAATTACCAATCGGGGTTTAGTTAGATTGCATAAAAATAAGGTAAAAGAGAAAGTCGTGCTGTGACTAACCCTGTTATTCATTTTTAATATAACTTAATAAATATGTCAGGTCATTGAATTTAATACTTCCTCTCAGCATTGTTGAATTCTCAAATCTAATCTCAAATCCAAGTAGCATCAACTACAAGGTTTGTGTTAATGTTCTTATTTATATACTGCACACTTGAATGTCTTCTATATAACTCCAATAATAAAAATATTGTGTTGATCTAACAAAGAAAATGTATTGTTTGCACAATTGTATTGTTTATGTGATGATTTCTGAAAAACAAAAGCTGTTTAGTTTGCATTTTCTGCCACTGACAAGCTGATTCATGTTTTTTTTTTCATCTTATTAACTTTTAAAAGCACCTACTATATAAAAAAAATAAGGAACACCAAAAATAAATATTTTTTGCCTCCCTACTTGTCCTATAATGCAAGAAAAAAAAGATTTAATATGCATTTTTAAAGTCGTGTCAAACTGACATAACAATAATATGTGCATTGGAAAAAAACTCTAGAATGATCCCTGATTGAGCTAATTTGCTTTACAAACATGTGTCATAGACAATGACTCATATTTGCTCCATATGTTACTTGGAATATGTCTGTAAGCCTTAATATTCAACCTAACATTGTGCTTTTGGAAAGATGGCATTGGTGGTTTAGTGGTAGGTCTCTCGTCTACCCTGCAGAAGGCCACGGTTCGATTCCCAGCCACTGGATGCAGTGCAGTTCCCAAACCCGGGTAAAGTGCGAGACTCGCATCAGGAAGGGTATTCGGTGTAAAAAAAATAATAAAAAAAACTTGTTACATGCATGTAGTGTACAAGCCCAGGATGTCTGGAAGCAAGCCTAAAAGCAGCGTCAATTAAGCTGGTACTGGTACTACGCCAAACAGTAACCATGCAGACAAAAGTGATAATAATTGAGAAAATGAAGAGAGGTGAAAGGATGGCTTACATTGCTCATTCCTTTAACACGAATCATTCAACCACAATATGTTAGTATACTTGTACCAAGACAATGTTGGACTTAAGAATAAATTGGACTTATGAATGCGCTCTCGGGAAAGGAACTCATTTGTATGTAGGGAACTTACTGTAATAGTTTAAGTAGGATATCCACAACCACCAAGCCACACCTTTTCATTTAAAGGGAATTAACAAACCACCAGTTGCCAACTGAAACAACGCCTGCTGAAAGGTCCATCCTTTGTATTTAATGACCATCCTAAAACTTTGCATATTCAAAATATGGACATGATTTAAACAAGAAATGCTTTTAAAAACTTGCTTTTTGCCCTGTTACTGAACACAGCAAGAACAGCTGACTGTATTTTTCTGATTTAGTTTTTACTAGTTTGTAAATTAAGTATAATTGACGTATAATTTCTGCAGATTTCTTTGTCACTTAAAGATAACCAAGTCGATTTCAGAAATGGCAGCAAAAATGGTGTTCTTAAATGAAAATTCATCATCATCATCATCATCATCATCATCATCATCATCATCATCATCATCATCATCATTTCCAAACAGCACTCAGGCATTGGACTGGAACTACTACAACTGGTGCACAGATTACCACACTACATTTGTCATCTTTTCAGCAATATCAGTTGTCTGTTTCTTCTTTGGATTTCCAGCCAATCTGTGGGTCGTACAGAAAATTCTCCAGGGGCAGAAACAGAAAGGCCCTATTGCCATCATCATCCTCAGCCTAACTGTTATCAATCTGACTTCCCTAGCTCAGATTCCTTTCTGTCTATGTAACTTCATGCAATGGCATATTATGGAATTGCAAATATTTTTTCTCTTTATCTGGAGCATAAACGTAAATGGCAAACCTTTGATTGCGGCTTTCATTTGTTGGTATCGTTATATTGCTGTGTGTCATCCCATAGTCTACAAAACCAAGAAGCTCAGTGTAGTAATAAAGGCAATGATAATAACAATCTGTTTCATTATGGTAGGTTGTGGATTAATTGATGCCACTATAACATGGTTACCTACTCCTTTTTTCATCATTCCTTTAATCGTGGCACTACCGGTTATCGTTTTCTGTAATATTTCCATAATTTTTACCTTAAGAAAACCAGATCCAACAGGAAAGATAAATATCCATCCACAAAAGAAACAAGCTCTTCAAACCATCTTTATAAGCTTCATCATGCTCTTTGTTGTCTACTTGCCAACATTTATCATTTCTGTATTCGGACAGCTGATGGTCTTTTCAGAACCAGAACTATTTTGCAGTTTAGACTGCTTTAATCTTTGTTTTTCCACTGCTGCATGTGCCATTACCCCTTATCTATACCTCGTCAAAGTGGGAAAACTAGACATTTTTATGAATTGGTGCAAGTGAATTAGTAGCTACAATTGTGTGCACTGACCCTTAGAGGAGTATCAAAGTATCAAAGCCTTTTATGAACTGCTTTTCCACAGTGATCTGAAAATGCACTTTACAAAGTCTACATGATGATATAACAATGTATATACGCAATTATACTCAAAAATAACTTTATGCATACACATAAAAGTTATTATTGACTATAAGATAGTAATTGCATTAAAGAAATCTAGCTTGTGTTATTGTGGGTGAATGTTATTTAATTTTGCTACAGTACTATGAATCGCTGTGCTCTACTTTTTAATCTTAATTATATATTGATTAAAAAACACATTTGCTATTATAGGAAAGTAATGACCAAAATGGTAAAATGATATGGCCTGATATAGCTAAATGGTGTCTTTTTTTTTTTTTTACATCCCAAACTATTTCCAACATCATCACATTTCTTCATTTAAGGTACTGTAGATATTTGCCATTGATTACATTTTTAATAATTTATTAATGAATGGAATTCTACTTTTTATTCAGTAATAATTAATATCCATTCAATGTTTTTCAACGTAAATAAACAAAATTTCCTGTTATTGCATAACAGTATAGTACCGTTTTTTATTTATTTATTTATTTTTATTTTTTAAAATCCTTCTTGAACTTAAAGACTGATTCAGACAAGTACACAATAAATAAGAAGACTATTCATAAAAAAGTATATAATTATTGTCTTGTCCTTGCACATCTATCTAAGAAAAATTTGATTTTAAATTTTTTTGTGCAGCCTGTACTTTTAGTATGCTAATTAGGATCACTTGGACTGAGTCCTCATTGTAATTTTCTTCAAAACAGCCATTATGGCGGACACATAGCCAACCCGCAGAAAAAGACGCAAACCTTTTATGGGATTTGACAAGAAAAATCTTCAATAGTTTGTCTTTCTGACATCTGGTTTGTTTTGACTCTGCATTTGCATACCATTAATATTCATTAGCATCTGCCAAAGATGGGAGTGTACACGGGATCAGCCTTGGCTGTGTTCAATTATATTAACAACACAGTATATTTGATAAAGTGACTTTATTTTATTCTTTATCTCTATTTTAACATACATTATTCCACATGTAATATGCATTCTGAGAACCATATATGGCCTGTGCTTTAATAAAGAGCAAAACTGATATAGCTAAATGAAGCTTACCTGCTCACTTACATCAGCTTGCCTCTTTCCTGATGATTTTCTTGTAATAGGAAACTTATTCACTGTTACATACAAAACTCTGCCACAACAGAATGAGCATTTATTTATTTATTTATTTATTTATTTATTTATTTATTTTACCTGCATGTTATGAAGATTAGACGTTAAAAGAGATTTTACTAGAAAAAATGCCATTAAAATGCATTATAGAATAGAACACTTTATATTTAAAACAATTGTAGTAACTTGTATTTTTACAATATAAGCTAAACTATTGTATTATAGTTTTGCTCCCCTGCAAGATGGCTCATGTTTGAGAACCTTTTTAATTGTGTAAATAAACTTAATCTTATTTAGTTAGATTAGTTACACTGTAGTACTCTTATACTGTGTCAGTTAAAATATGAGTAAAGTAACTTAAACTTTTTTTCCATTGTTCCATGAGTCTGTACACTGCTGATTCATTAGAGAAAATTCAAGCATTCTATTCAAAAAGCAATATCTGAAACTTGTATTGGTATAATACAATATCACTACAGCAGATCACAAATACAAGATACAAATTAAAAATGACTTTTGTAATAACCTCAGCAGCAACCTCATTCCCCCTCTTGTCCATTCCAACCATTGGCCTGATATCTGTCATCATCTGCACTTGTTTCTCACTGGTTCATGCCTTAAGTTAAATGCTTTTTTAATACTTGAATGATTCACAGGTCACTGTGTGACTTAACAAAAATAGATAAATGAATAAAATTGAAATCTATTCCTCAAGACTACATAAAAATACGAGAAGGTCTGACTATTTGGAAGCAAAATATGTTCATGAGGAAGAAAATAGATTCAACTGATTTTCAATTTTTAAACAGACAGACACGCACACACATACACACACAGAAGTTAGTTACAATTAATACCAGGCAAAAGGATTTAATATCTTAAATCATTGTGCCATACAAAAAAATAATTTTTATATTTAATATATATTTAAATAAATAATTCATACTTCACTCTAACCATAAACATTTGTAAAACTGCATTTAAAACAAGCTAACAAGCTAGTAAAAATGAATAAGTGAATGATAAAAAGATGGCTTTTCCACTTCCTGCACAAAGGCCCATCCATTATACACAATGTCCATCTTATGAATTTGCATATTTAAAGTAACTAAAAACATAATCCCTCTTGATCATAACAAGACATGCAGATTGTGTTTTACGGCCTTTCATATTTATGAGTAACTGGATGCATTGAGCTGGTTTTTAACATTTTACAGCTTATACAGAGATAAACAGCCACATCTCAGAAATGGCAGAAAATATCTACAAGCAGCACTCAGGCAATGAGCTGGAACTTCTACAACTGGTGTGCAGGTTACCCCACAGGGTCCGTTATCTGGTCAGCCAGTCTGTTGGTCCTACACGAGCTCATCCAGAGGCAAAGACAACGTTCCACCAGTGACATCTTTATGCTCAGCCTGACTGTTAATCGATCTAACTTTCACAGCTCATCTCCTACTTAGTGTATGTAATTTCATGATATGGCATAATAATATATTAGAAATAGTTTTAGACTTTGTGTATAGCTTAAGCTTAACTGGTAGACCTTTGTTTATGACTTGCATTTGCTTGGACTGTTATGTCGCTGTGGTTTACCCCATTGTCTACAAAACCAGCAAGAAACTTATTCTAATTAAGAAGGCAATCACAATAATACTCTGTTTGTCTGTAGTGGTTGCAGGATTTGCTTTATGCACTATAACGTGGTTAAGTACAACTCCCTTTGCCATTCCTTTAATCATTGCAATGCCAGTTATCTGCTTTTGTGATATTTCCATACTCCGGACTCTGAGAAAACCAGATCATATAACAGGAAAAAGCTAAATTCATCCACAAAAGAAACATGCTCTTCACACCATCTCTAACAGCTTAATCATGACGTTCATTGTCTACGTACCAGCAGTCATCATGTTTTCATTTGGGAGTCTGTTTTCACTCACAGAAGAAGTCCGCGATTGCTGGATTATTGGATCGGTCATTATGCCGCTTCTGTATCTGGACTCTGTGGACTGAGCTGAAGACTTTTAAGAATTGGTGTAAATAAAGTACATGGCGTATAATGGAGGTATTTTTAATACTGGTTGAGCTTTAAACTTCATGTGCAGGGTACAACATCAACCATTGCTGTTATAGTTTCCCTAAAAGCAGCATCTTAAGAAATATTTGCTAGCACCCCTAGACCATATAGGTGATTGTCCCTGTTTTTTTTTTGTTGTTTTTTTTTTTTCAGTTTATTTGTTGTTTGCATTGTGTCAGTGTCGTCCCCTGGAGGAGGTTGTTATTCCCTGTTTATTAAACCCCTGTTGCAGATAATAGATTCCAGCCACCAAAAATATTACTAAAGTTTCCAAAGTTCCAACACTTTAATCAGTTTTTGCACATGAAATCAATCTAAACATTTACAAAAGACATGTTAATGAAGTAAAATACAAAATAAAAGGACAGTAAACCTCACTTAAACTTTATATTACGATTGTGATTTTTCCTTGCCATATGGTAACAGTACCATTAAAATTATGACAAGTTCCAGAACTCAGTACTGAACACAGGACACAGTATTATTGATTATTTCTTTTTTAATTTCCACTGAACATGGCAGACGATTTTTTTTTTTTTTTTTGGTACCATCCAAGTTCATTTTCTGTGGATTCATAGTACTATAATCTCACTAAGTCTTGTACAAAAACACTCCTCTCAGACAAACAAGTTTTGACCGGCTACTGAAAATGCATGAAACTGGAAGTGTGGCTTTATCGCTTATATGCTGAAACTGCTTCACATGTCGAAGCAAATAATCAAGCCAAACTTTTGGTTTGTATATCGTCCATTTGCTAGCCAGGGAACTCGTATGGTGAGGTTCCACTGTATTGATATTTATTAATTTAATTAAGATGTAAAAACCAGGGGGGTGAAAATAATTAGTATGCTGGCATTTCTCACACAGACACACACACACATACACACACAAAGTAAAAAAATAATAATAATAATAACACACACACACACACACACACACACACACACACACACAGAAGTTACAATTAATAGCAATCAAAAGAATTGAATATCTTCAATCATTGTGCCATGCAAAAAATATCAGAGGTTAAGGCCTGAATGATTTCCATCTTTAAACAAATTAAGTACGAACGAACATATTCATCTTGCAGAGACGCCCATCACGACCGTATGTTGACTTTGCATATTCAAATAAATAAATAAATAAATAACCCTAAACATTTGTAAAAATTGTCTTAAACACAGTAAAAATAAATAAGTGAATGATTAAAAGATGGATTTTCCACCTCCTGCACAAAGGCCCATCCATCATATACTGTACAGCACCATGACCATTCTATGAATTTTCATATTACAAATGTCAGCATTAAACAAAATAACTAAAAACATAATCACTCTCGAGTTTTGGACCTGATCATAACAAGACATGTAGATCGTGTTTTTCAGCTTTTCATATTTGTGAGTAACTCGATGCATCGAGCTGGTTTTTGACGTTTTACAGCTTATACAGAGATAAACAGCCACATCTCAGAAATGGCAGAAAATGAAAGTTCACTATTATCTTTAAGCAGCACTCAGGCAATAAGCTGGAACTTCTACAACTGGTGTGCAGGTTACCCCACAGGGTCCGTTATCTGGTCAGCAGGAGCTGTGATCTGTTTCGTCTTGGGATTACCAGCCAGTCTGTTGGTCCTACACGAGCTCATCCAGAGGCAAAGACAACGTTCCACCAGTGACATCTTTATGCTCAGCCTGACTGTTATCGATTTAACTTTCACAGCTCATCTCCTACTTAGTGTATGTAATTTCATGATATGGCATAATAAGATATTAGAAATAGTTTTAGATGTTATGTATAGCTTAAGCTTTATTGGTAGACCTACGTTTATGGCTTGCATTTGTTGGGACTGTTATGTCGCTGTGGTTTACCCCATTGTCTACAAAACCAGCAAGAAACTTATTCTAGTTAAGAAGGCAATCACAATAATACTCTGTTTGTCTGTACTGGTTGCAGGACTTGCTTTATCTACTATACAGAGGATAACTACAACTCCTTATTATTCCATTTCTTTAATCATTGCAATGCCAGTTATCTGCTTTTGTGATATTTCCATACTCCGAGCTCTGAGA
>JAAGKR010003578.1:30636-72545 GCA_011419295.1 Clarias macrocephalus
AGGCAAAAGGATTTAATATCTTAAATCATTGTGCCATACAAAAAAATAATTTTTATATTTAATATATATTTAAATAAATAATTCATACTTCACTCTAACCATAAACATTTGTAAAACTGCATTTAAAACAAGCTAACAAGCTAGTAAAAATGAATAAGTGAATGATAAAAAGATGGCTTTTCCACTTCCTGCACAAAGGCCCATCCATTATACACAATGTCCATCTTATGAATTTGCATATTTAAAGTAACTAAAAACATAATCCCTCTTGATCATAACAAGACATGCAGATTGTGTTTTACGGCCTTTCATATTTATGAGTAACTGGATGCATTGAGCTGGTTTTTAACATTTTACAGCTTATACAGAGATAAACAGCCACATCTCAGAAATGGCAGAAAATATCTACAAGCAGCACTCAGGCAATGAGCTGGAACTTCTACAACTGGTGTGCAGGTTACCCCACAGGGTCCGTTATCTGGTCAGCCAGTCTGTTGGTCCTACACGAGCTCATCCAGAGGCAAAGACAACGTTCCACCAGTGACATCTTTATGCTCAGCCTGACTGTTATCGATTTAACTTTCACAGCTCATCTCCTACTTAGTGTATGTAATTTCATGATATGGCATAATAAGATATTAGAAATAGTTTTAGACGTTATGTATAGCTTAAGCTTTATTGGTAGACCTGCGTTTATGGCTTGCATTTGTTGGGACTGTTATGTCGCTGTGGTTTACCCCATTGTCTACAAAACCAGCAAGAAACTTATTCTAGTTAAGAAGGCAATCACAATAATACTCTGTTTGTCTGTACTGGTTGCAGGACTTGCTTTATCTACTATACAGAGGATAACTACAACTCCTTATTATTCCATTTCTTTAATCATTGCAATGCCAGTTATCTGCTTTTGTGATATTTCCATACTCCGAGCTCTGAGAGAACCAGATCTAACAAGAAAAAGCAAAATTCATCCACAAAAGAAACATGCTCTTCACACCATCTCTAACAGCTTAATCATGACGTTCATTGTCTACGTACCAGCAGTCATCATGTTTTCATTTGGGAGTCTGTTTTCACTCACAGAAGAAGTCCGCTATTGCTGTTTAAATATGGCTGGGTTTTGCTTCAGTATGGCTGGATCGGTCATTATGCCGCTTCTGTATCTGGACTCTGTGGGAAAGCTGAAGACTTTTAAGAATTGGTGTAAAAAATAAAGTACATGGCATATAATGGAGGTATTTTTAATACTGGTTGAGCTTTAAACTTCATGTGCAGGGTACAACATCAACCATTGCTGTTATAGTTTCCCTAAAAGAAGCATCTTAAGAAATATTTGCCAATATACTGTATAAGTGATTGTTTCTGTTATCATTATTTTATTTGTATTTATTTCAATTTATTTGTTGCCCTTGTGTCGTCCTCTGTGATATTACCTATTTAAACACCTGGTAGTCATGTATACTTCCAATTGTTACAATCTCTTACTATAGTCTTAAATAGTTTTGTTAAATTCTCTTTTATTCATGTTTTTGTTGAATAAAGTTAAACCTACATCTTTGCTTACATTGTGCCTCATCCTCAATTCATTACAGAAAGCAAGACCAACATGTATTGGGTTCAACAGGATGGGCTTCCTTGAAATATCTTTAAGTTATATCTGTGTGAAAACATGAATTGCATCTGTAATATGAAAGTGGAATAAAAGTTAGGGTGGGCATGTTACCCCAGCTGAGCATCTTGCCCCACCTTCCCCTATTTTCTGATTCATTGGTATAAAAGCAACAAACAAGTGAATAAATATCCTCTTTATATTGTTTTTGTTTTTAATTACAGTATAATCAATATTGTAAAGTTCACATCACAGCAAATTATGTATAGTCATGCTTACAGTTAAAAGGCAATCCACAGATCTATTCATAATTTAAATTTAAGTATAAAATCAACATTTCGGTTAATGGTTTGGTGCATTTTTAGCAATGCTAATAATCTATCTGATAGTCCTTTTACATTGACTCGGCCTCCGAGTGGCGCAGTGGTAAAAGCGCTCACCCTATCATCCGGAGATTGCTAGTTCGAATCCCGGGTGGTGCTGTAACCTCTCGCAGCCGGAGGTCTAGAGAGGGCTGATTGGCCGAGCTCTCTCAGAGGAGAGGGATGAGAGGTACTTGGTGCTCCCACATTAATCACGGCTCTACAGCCAGTCAGGGGCGTCTGTGAAGCTCGCGCAATGGAGGGAGCGGATAGCGCTGTCCTCCGAGTGTGTTACGCCGCCCCCAACGGTGCACGAGCGAGCAGTTCGAAACACATGTTTGGAGGAAACACATGATAGTCTTCGGCCCTCCCGGCATAGTGGTAGTAGTAGCCTTAATGTGGGAGCCCCCTATGTGACGGGGAGGAATTGGACACGACTAAATTAGGGAGAAAATCGGGAAAAAAAAAAAAGGTTTACATTGAAATATTGTAGTGGGGCAGTGGAAGGCATTAGCAACTCACAGTTTCAGAGTGCCATGTTCAGAGGTAAGCAAACTACACAAATCCACTACTTAAAGTGTTACTTAAAAAAAACTTTTCAGGGGCTCTCCGAGCAGCTGAACGATGAGCTTGCTCTACGTGACCGTCCAGAGGATCTGGAGGCTATCCATCTGGGTGGACAACGTCTCTGTGAGTGTCAGGTTGAATGGCCAGGCAGGGATCATCTCCTCAAAAAACGCTGCTCCAAGAGTCTAGCCGATTGTTTCCCCAGGCATAGGCACGAAGCCTCAACTCTTCCCTTGAATTAGAACCTGAGGCTCTGCATTTGGACCCGGAGATAGAGTTTGAGGAAGACATGGGAGGGCCCATGCAGATAGCCGTTGTCAGCGTAGCGACTCTCAGGTCCCACTTGCGACACTTGTGGAGAGACAAGCCACAGATGGGATCACCACTGGGGATCTTTCTGCTTGCCACAATTTCAGGGGCCAGAATCTGGAGAACCCGTGTTAAGGTTCTCATTGCCTTGGGGTACCAAGGGAAAATTAATTGACAAGAGGTTATCCCAGGCACTGGACATACCAGTTAGCCCGCTCCTTTCCACCCCCTTTTCACTCCCCAGTCATACTATGGCTGTGATGTCACTCAAGCAAATCTTGTTTCTGGTATCTCACTTTATGTAACAACGTGGGTCTCATGAGGGGCAGATCCACAAGAGGAAACTTTGTACTTTTTCGAACAGGTAGATCCACAGCCAGCTATGCCATGGAGTTCTGAACAGGCAGATCCGCAGTCACACAGATGCGTGGATGCCAGGCGATAGCACCGTAACTGAAATCAGCGTGAATGCTGATTATTAATGCATTTATTTAAGGCCCGCAGATACCTGCAGACTCTGTCTGATCATTAGGTAACACACAATATGGTGTTAGGGCCTACAAGACAAAGGCAAGTGCAAGTCAAGACAAGGATACAAGACAAAGGCAAAGGTAAAGACCCAGCCAGAGTCTATGCAAGAAGCCTGTGCACTTGCAGCTCTCTGACTGACTGGTACAGTATTAAATAAATGCACCAACAGGTTTTGCACTGAATGCCATTGCCTGGCAAACACAAGTCTGTGTGACCAAAGGATCTTGCCATATACAGAATATTATGCCCATTCTGAATAGTGCAGAGTGTCCTTTCACAAATCTGCTCATTTCAAGACCAGTTCTGGACTGGAATTTTCTACAAGTCTACCTGAGCCTCCAATAACTACCTGGACTCCATATTAACATCTATTAACATCTATTAACAACTATTATACTGAACTGCCTGCCACCCAACACACAATATGAATGCAGATCAATTCCTGCTTTCTGTTTCACCCAAACGAGGATGGGTTCCCTGTTGAGTCCGGATCCTGTCAAGGTTTCTTCCTACTGCCATCTCAGGGAGTTTTCCTTGCCACTGTCACCTTCTCCCCCCTCGGCTGGCTACTTCTTTGTGAAGAAAAAAGATGGTGGCCTCCATCCTTGCATTGACTACTGAGGACTTAATGAGATGACCATCAAGTTCCGCTACCCACTCCCACTTAAACCTGCTGCCCTAGAACAACTGCGCATCGCCAAGTTCTTCACCAAGCTGGACTTGCGCAGTGCCGACAATCTTATTCGCATGAAGGAGGGTGACGAATGGAAAACAGGCTTTTCAACCACCACATTGGTCATTATGGGTACCTCGTCATGCCCTTCGGACTGGTCAATAGTCTGTCTGTGTTTCAGGCCTTCATTAAGTCAGGTCAGAGAGGATATCAGGGACATGCTCAGGGACATGCTCAACCGCTGGGTCATCGTCTACATTGATAATATCCTTTCTATTCAGACTCCTTCAACAATCATGTGAATCATGTCTGGTCAGTTCTTCAACGTCTCATACAATATCAACTATATGCAAAGCTTGAGAAGTGTGAGTTTCACCAGACCAAGATATCGTTCCTGGCTACATCAATCCAGAGGGAATCGCCATGGATGACTCCAAGATACGTGCCGTTATTAACTGTTATATTCGATCAGCCAAACGATGATCAGCCAAATGACTCAACCACAGGCAGGCCAGATGGGCCCTGTTTTTCACTGTATTCAATTTCTCAGTCACTTACCATCCAGGCTCCCAGAACACTAAAGCCGATGCTCTAACAAGCCTCAATGATTCACTCACATCTCCTTCTACCGATGAACCCATTCTCTCTCCCAGCATCATCGGGTCCCCTGTTCGGTGGGACATCACAACAGAGATTTCCAAGGCCCATCTAACTGATCTTCCACCACCTGAATGCCCACCTAACCGCACCTATGTACCCGAGAACACTGAGAAAACGACTCTGTCAGTTGGTTCATTCCACGCCCAGTTCAGGTCACCCTGGCATCACTGCAAGCACCAAACTCCTTGCCAACCACTACTGGTGGCCCTCACTCCAGACCGACACCATCTCCTTTGTGAAGTATTGTTCCATTTGCATTACCTCCAAATCCACTCACCAACTCCCCGCCAGCCTCTTCCAACCACTGCCCATACCTCGATGTCCCTAGTCTCACATTGCCATCGACTTCGTCACGGATCTGCCACCTTCCTCAGGGTATACCACCATCACTGTCGTCGACTGCTTCTCAAAGGCCTGTTGCTTCATCCCTCTACCCAAATTACCTTCTGCACTCGAGACAGCTGAGGCATTGTGCAAACAGGTATTCAGATTCTACGGCCTCCCTGAAGATATCCTCTCTGACCGTGGTCCCCAATTTACCTCCCGAGTCTGGGCCTCATTCTGTAAACTATTTCGTATCAATGTCAGCTTCACATCTGGTTATCATCTGCAATCCAACGGTCAGGCTGAAAGACTAAACCAAGAACTTACTCGCCTCCTCAGGTCATACTGCCAACAGAACCAGACAGATTGGAGCCGTTATCTTCTTTGTGCCGAATACGCTCAGAACTCTCTCCGTAAGCCCTCAAACAATCTCACCCCATTCCAGTGCATTCTGGGATTTCAACCACCACTCTTCCCCTGGTCTGGCGAACCCTCTGAACTCCCGGCCGTCGACTCCTGGCTCCGTCAGAGTGAGGAGACTTGGGAACAGGCTCATGTACACCCCCAGAGAGCCGTTCATCACACCATGCTTGCAGGGGGGGGTAGGGGGCTATGTCACGAACTCATTTTATGTGACTTATGTGGGAGCCAGCAACAACTTAATCACCAGAGTGCTAGTTTCATTCGAACTCCATTACCCACAACCCCATGCCTGGGGCTGATCACAGGTGTCAGCACAGGTGTCAGCAATTAATCACAGTCTTTAAAGTGCACACTCACTCGCACCATCTCGCAAAGTCTTGTTTTTGCTGCTGCTGACATTTTTGAGCGTTTATTCCTGTTTTCATCTCTCGTTGCCAACCTGCTTGCCTTTGTACCCTGTCTGCCTGCCGCCAGCCTTTTGGACCTACGCTTTGTTTACTGGATTAACCCTACTGGACTGCCGCTTGCACCATCCTATTGCCTGGACACGGATTCTTTTTCTGGTTTGCATACACTGCTCTTATTGCTCCTGTTTGACCCTGATCTGTTCATTTACCATTAAGTTTACAATAAAGTTGCATATGGATCCCAGTCACGCTGACCCCTCGTTACAGAAGACTTCGCCATCTTCTAATCCAGCTGACTCCTTGTTACAGATAGGTTCTTGTAGTACAGTAGATCCTAATGCCTAATCTTATTTTAGTGGCACATAAATAAATATTATGGAAAGTAGGATTTATGTTCCAGTCCACTTAAAATCTAGTTTTTTTAAAAATGCCATGCAACATGGAACATGCAGAAATCACAATAAATGATTCATTATTTTCACATTTAAAACACAGCTAATGAGAAAAGACTCATCTTTCTACAAAGACCTCCTGATAATCCTATGGCTTTGCATATTGAAATGGAAATCATCCTCTTATATTTTGTGGGAACTATCACTATAATTCACACCCAGTGTACAAAACCAGCAAGAAACTCATACAGTAGTTGATGTAAGAAGATAGTCACCATATATCTGATAACATAGCTTTTGGTATAGCATCGTGGCTGAACCCCTTATCTCCATCTGTAATGATTCCATACTTCAATCCTTGACTTAATTGTAAAAAGCAAGAGTTAACAGCTTTATCACCTTGTCCAGGGTGTACCTCAACTAATACCCCAATACCCCTGGGATAAGCTCCAGGTTTTCCCGTGACCATCTAGTACAGAATAAGAGGTATAAAGAATGAGTGAGTGAAAGTAACTTTATTAAGTTGATCATAAGCTGTTAGAAATGCATGTTGATCAAGCTCCAGCACTTTTAATGGAAAATATGCAATGCATGTGGAAAATGTACAAGCAGTCAAAAAATATGTCCACCTTGGCATTGACAAATTAAAAGTAAAATGAATACAGTTTCTTTACATCCATCCACCCACCAAGAAGCCTTCGTAGTCCAGTTAGGGACTGTGGAGGCCAATGGTGACCATTGAATATACTTCCATTTGTACAACTGTGGTAGGACTCTGGTCAACATTCACACACTACAGGCAATTTGGAGACACTAATTAGCCTAATCTGCATGTCTTCAGGAGGGAACACGCAAACTCCATGCATACAGACCTGACAAAGGAATCGAACCCAGGGCTGCAAGGCGACAGTGCTAACCATTAAGCTACAGTGCCGCCTTTTGTCACATAGTGATTAGAAAATGTATATTGTGTCCATGGTAACTGTTTCATTCTAATGAGGGACAACAAAGTGACATTGACCAAGCTGTATTTCACCCAAACATGTTTGAGTTATTTTAAATGTCAAGCTACAATTTAGTTTCTTTGTCATATGTTGGTAAAAATAGATATGACGGACCATGCTTTTGTAGGAAACAAATCAAGGTTGTGTAATGAGAAATCACATTTACTGTTACCACCAAAAACTTGAATATTCTTTAATAAATCCCCCCCCCCGTTTTTTTTTTAAAGACAATGGTTTGCTTTCAAAAATCTATTTTAACTAATCATGTTTAAAACTACTGTATTGTTGTCATGGCATGCTAATATTTGACAAGCCCCATTTCATTGGATTAAAACAGAGCAAGTTTACTAGCACATTAGTTGTAGCAGTTTTTTTTTTTCATTTCACCTTAGAAAAATGACCTTTGATAGGTCAATTGATCATATTTAATTTTAAAAAATAATCAAAATGAAATGTTAAAAATTTAATCAAAGTACTTGATGAAATCAGAAGCCAAATTATAAGAACTACCCTGTTTCCAACCTAAACAATATGTATACTTATTTGAAACATTAGTATAATTTAATTGAAATTAATAACATTCAAATAATTCAGTCCATCTTTATCCATCATCTCAAAAAAGACAAGTTGGTGATTTTGAATGTGTGAATCATACACAGGAACTCCTTTAGAAAGGTCCATCCTTTATATATTGAACATCCTATGGCTTTGCATATACAAAATTTGAATGTGTGTAAAAACAACACGTTCATTTTTCCTTACACCTTCACATACTGTATCTGGACGAGCAGATTAGGCTTTTTGGTTGTTACTGTAGATGCGCATTTTTCTTGCTTGAGACTGCTTTATATATTAACTGTTTCTTTTTTTACTCAGTGATAAACATCACCATTTCAGAAATGGCAGAAAATAAAAAAATGACATTGTCATCTTCTAACAGCACTCAGGGAATGGACTGGAACTCCTATGACTGGTGCACAGATTACCTCACTGCACCTGTTATCTGGTCAGCAGTATCGATGGTCTGTTTCCTCATGGGAATACCAGCCAGTCTGTGGGTCCTACATGAGCTCACCCAGAGGAAAAGACAAAGATCCACCAATGATGTCTTCATGCTCAGTCAGACTGTAATTGACCTGATTTTCACAGCTCCGCTCCCTTTCGGTGTATGTAATTTCTTGCTATGGCATAATCAGAAGTTACAAGATGTTTTGGTCTTCATTTACAGCTTCAGTATTGTTAGACCTCTGTTTATGGCATGCATTTGTTGGGAGTGCTATGTCGCTGTGGTTCACCCCATAGTCTACAGAACCAGTAAGAAACTCATTGTAATTAGGAAGGCAATCTCAATAACATTATGCTTCTCTGTAGCAGTTTGTGGACTGCTTATATGCAACATGCCATGGTTGATTATAACTCCTTCCGTGGCAATTCCTTTAATCTTGGCACTACCAGTTATTACTTTCTGCGATATTTCCATGCTTCTAGCCTTGAGAAAACCAGATCCAACAGGAAAGAACAAGATCCATCCACAGAAAAAACAAGTTCTTCAAACCATCTCTACCAGCTTAATCATGACATTTGTTGTCTACTTACCACCACTGGTTATTTTCTTATTCGGACAGCTACTGTTGATTGAAGAATCGAAGATCTATTGTTGTTCAGTGCCATTTGCATTTATTTTTCCAACAGTTGGGTGTGTAATTATGCCTGTTCTATATCTGATCAGTGTTGGTAAACTGGACATTCTACAGAACCACTGGAGGAAATAAACAATTATCTATATAATATATGTAGTTGCATCATGGACCTAACATGTGTCACTGTTAGGTGTTGTTTTTAGGCTTTTAAAACTTTTTTTTTTTTCAAATTTCTTGCAGAAACTAGTAGTTCTACTAGCCAAAAAAATAAAAACATTTTCGCACATAGGAAACAAGGTCACTGTGGTCCATATACATTCCTTGATCTTATTTAAGTAACTTCTGTCCTAGTTTCCTCCTCCCTCTTACAATCTTTGCCATATTGCCTTTTAATTCTATGTGTTCCTATGTAAAAACATAGACAAAAGTATTAAGCAAAAAACCTCAGACACAATTTACATTGTGCCATTATTTATTTAACAAAAATGAAGCCAAAGAGGGGGAAAAAACATGCAGGCAATACTAAGTACCCACTTACTGCTTCTTGAGGATTTAAGAAGGTAAGTTGCAGCCAGGTCATCAGCCCTTGATTAATTGATCATCGGTACCTCTATAAAAGCAGTATGGGCAGTATGCTGGTGGGGAACATTCAGGTGTGTGTTAACACAATGCCAAAAGGGAAAGTTTTGTATCCTAGAGAAAATAATTTGCCAGACCGCAGGAGAGTGTCCTGTTTTGCAGTCAAATCCTTCAGATATTTTCTCTAAATCGCTTTGCTGAAACTGTAACAGCACCGTCACAATGTAGGCAGATATATATTATTAATGCTTTGTTGACTTTACTTTAGCAGATTCAAGAACAATAACTTGCCTGGGCATAGAATGGGTGGGTGTTCTCCAGAGATGTTCGAACAGAACAAATAAGACTTCTTTGAAAAAGGCCGGGTTGACCAGGTCATGAGTCAAATGATGTTTTGACCTTTTTAAGAAAGTTTGTCTCTGTAAAATGTTTCTCTTTAAAACTAAGAAATTCTTTTACAATTTTCAGTTCTTTTCTTAAACATGGATCTATTCCTATGAAAGAAAATTAGGTGCCATAAAAATATTTGACATCTGACTTTTTTTTTCTCTTAGAATTATGACTAAAGTTATGACTAAAGTCAGAATTGTGGGATTAAATGAAGAATTCTGAAAACAATGTCAATGCTCAAATTTTATTCTTATTGTGGTCCTAATCCACTCTACTACATTCCTCTCTTGAAAGAAGGGAAAACAGTGATCGTAATTAATGGCAACACATATTGGTGTATTCGTTTTTATCATAAAACTATAGGTGTCTATTTATGTCTGTATATGAAAATGTATGTGTCACTGAAATATAGACATTAATTTCCTTTATAAATCTGGACAAGACAGTGTAAACATATACTGTAACTGTTCTATATACTGAAAGAACACATACAGTAATACACATATGCATACTACAATTTCTCAATGTGTTATACTAAAATTATCACATCGGTGCTAAACCATTTCAGGTTCTAATATTTTTGCACAGTTCTGAACCCAAATCCTGCCATTTCAAAAATCTCATTATTTACTCATTTTTTTTATGTACTAATTGACTAGTTTTTTCCCTGACAGCATAGTCATATTCCAGGACACAGATTGTAAAAGAGTGGTTCTGGGAGCATAAGAAATCAATTTCCCAACTTGTGTGTTGTAATCAAAGCTAAAGGTGATTAAATGAAATCTTAGAGTGTGACTTTTTTTGGCCAGTTTATATGTCTGGTTAACAAATATTGTCTTGCCCAATTTATTTTCTTTTTATAATTTGCTTCATAGTTCAACCAACTCCTGGCTATTATAGCTTATATCAGTTGTTTTGATTGTGTAAAGCTGCTTTGCGACAATGTCATTTGTTAAAAGTGCTATACAAATAAAATTTAATTGAATCAAATATATATTTTTGTTTTTATATTGTTCATTTGTTTTATCTAATCGCATTTGATCTGGACTCGTGCCCACCGTCTGTTCCATGACAAAAATCAACCACAAACAAACCGAAAAAATTTTCTTAATAAATATTGTATATAGACCAATAAAATGTTCCGTGAAAGGATTTAGCGAAAATTAATGTTTGGATGAAGTCATCGTTTTCTAACTCCTGCAAAAAAGCTCATGTACTATATATCAAAACCATTCTTTGCATATTCAAAATATGAACATGATTTAAACAAGATGATCAAAAATTACATCTTTTTTTTTTTTTTTGCTTTGCACCTAAACATATGTTCGGAGGACTTGCAGATTGTGCCTATCATTTTAGTTCTGTTTTGTTCTGTTTGTTTTGCATATTTTTCAGCAAAAGCTACAGACTTTTTATAGAAATATTTTACTGCTATAGTCAGAGATAAACATCTAGATCACAGAAATGGCAAAAAATGAAAATCTATTATCAACTTCAAACAGCACGCAGAAAATGGACTGGAACTACTATGACTGGTGCACAGATTACCCCACTGGGTCTGTTATCTGGTCAGCAGTATCGATGGTCTGCTTCCTCTTGGGATTACCAGCCAGTCTTTGGGTCCTACACGACCTCACCCAGAGGCAAAGACAAAGATCCACCAGTGACATCTTCATGCTCGGCCTGACTACTTACGATCTGATTTTTACAGCTCAGGTCCCTTTCTGTGTATGTAATTTCTTGTTATGGCATATTGAAAAGCTCCAAAATGTTTTTCTTTTTATGCACAGCCTATGTGTTGGTAGACCTCTGTTTATGGCATGCATTTGTTGGGAGTGTTATGTCGCTGTGGTCCACCCCATAGTCTACAGAACCAGTAAGAAACTCATTTTAGTTAAGAAGTTAATCACAATAACGATCTCTTTCATTGTAGCAGTTTGTGGACTAGTTGTAGGCAGCATACAATGGTTGCTTACAACTCCTTTATTGGCAGTTCCTTTAATCATAGCACTACCAGTTATTGCCTTCTGTGATAGTTGCATTTTTCTGACCTTAAGAAAACCAGATCCAACAGGCAAGAACAACATCCATCCACAGAAGAAACAAGCTCTTCACACCATCTTTAACAGCTTCATCATGACATTTGTTGTCTACCTACCACCACTCTTCATTTTCTCATTTGGAAAACTGATTTTGCATGGAGAAATAGAGATCTTCTGTTGTTCAGCACCATATGCATTTATTTTTTCGACAGCTGGATGCGTTATTATGCCTGTTCTATATCTCATCAGTGAAGGAAAGCTGGACACTTTAAGAAACTGGTGGAAATCATGAACTCTTTTCTACTCTTATATCCAGTTGCATCTAGAACTTAATGAGTGACACTTTTTTTGTTTTTGTTTTAGCTTTCTGTTTATCTTTTTTTTTTTTAATTGTTTATTCCTTTCTCCAAAACCTTATGGTTTTTTCCTTGGAAATGGTATGACTATTTGGCAAATAACAATTATTTCAAAGTCGATGAACAATACACTTTACAAACATCCCTAGATTTTAAGCACTTTAGCTCAATTCCTTATGGTGCTTGTTTGCCTAAGGATTTACAGTAGTAGAGCTTTATAGAAGGTATAGCTTAGAAGAGGCCATTTAAGTGTTTTCATTGAAAAAGCTATGTACTGTAGGTTTCTCATCTGGTGCTTATCTCCTGAAATGAATCGTTATGTATATTTGATTATTTATGGTGCACACAAATGGCTTTTTTTTTTTACCACCAATAAGGAACATACAGAAAGTCGGAGTAACCCAGGGAGTGTTAAATGTAGTTATAGAATTCACCTTTATATAACAAAACTAAAGAAATATTATTGAGTCGTGCTTTTACTTACACTCAGTGCTTCTCTACCACTGATAAGAATTTTATTATTTGTGAAATTAAAATGTTAAATGGGCGCAGTCACAAAGTGTGTTGACTAACATTTAGCTCTCTCAAGGCATGTTAAATGATGTATTACTGCAATATGTACTTTACATTTAGGAATGAGTAAATTAGAGGGGCAGTGCAGGTACAACGGTTTGGGGACATAGTCAGAGAGGTCTGATTAACATGGTTTGGACGTGTGCAGGCGAGGCATGAGGGGTATATCAGGAGGAAACTTTCTTTCAACTTTTTGTAAGACGCTCTGGATAATCTTTATGTTGTACATATTCCAAAATGTATATTTCACCCTTTTTTGTCATCGTGTGACCAAAATAAACCTTTTACTTTTACTTCATATTTTCTATGTACAGTATATGATCACAGATATACTTAAATGAAGCATAATAAACAGTACATACATGTGAAGTTTAAATGTTTACATGGTACAATATGAACAAGCAAAAGTTTATCTATTCACCTGTAATGTCTTGTCTCAAGAGTCCGAAATCAAATCTGAATTAATACAGTGTAACATCTCCTGTAAATGATGTATAGTGGCAATTCTTTAGTAATTCATAATATTGCAGTAAATTCTAATTCTTGTCATATGTTTGCGGATATAAGTGTGGTTAGATACTAGCGTGGTTCTTCTGAGCTTGGACAGAGACACCGCATGTACTGGGCCATCAGATTTGTACCTAACAGCTGTGTTGTACCACAAACCATTTCATTTACATAATGTGATTATGCCTTCTGAGTATGTGTTTCCTTCTCCAAACTTTTCCAATTTTACATCAAAAACTACTGGCAAACACAAACCAATCCAAATCACAGTAGCAATAGTGAAATCCAGGAACATGAAAAGAATCAAGGTTTGTACAGACACCTAAACAGAGGACAAGAATGAAACAAAATGAGTTCATGGTAAGTGTATTGTTTGCAGTTTCATGTTCTCCCCGTGCTTGGTGGGTTTTTCCTTGGGTATTCCGGGTTCCTCCGGCAGTCCAAAGATAGAAAGATTGTGTTCATTTGGATTCCCAAATTGTGCCGCATGCCCTAAGTCTTCTTGTATAGGCTCCAGGCCCCCACGATAAGAGGTACAGAATAAGAGGTACGGAAGATAAATGTTAGCATAAATTTAAATAATCCAAGTCTCTAATTGATTAATGAGAAAAGTAAATAGGAATGAGTGATTTAAATTTAAGGAGAGCTGAAGTTGGCTAAAATTCCCAAACACGCTAGCACTTTCTTAGGCACATCAGATCAGAAGATATAATGATAGAATAATAACGTGTACTCGCTGTATATGCTTACTTTTGGTTTTTAAAAAGTGTGTCTGCAAATGATGCAAAGGTAATAAATCGAATTCTACTTCCGGTCATCACATCACATTTCGACAATGCAGAACCATCTCAATGAATTTTATGACTGCGTTCTTACTCATACAGGTTCCTTTATGAAAGTAGCCTACTAAGACTGGTTAAGTAGTAAAATAATACTAGTTTTTTTGTTATGTTTACTTAAGGTGTTTGCTTAGAAACAAAGCAGTTTATTTAACCATCTGTGAACTCACAAATAAAGGGAGGGGCTACAAATCCAATGGTTGCAACCACTAGTAAGTTAAAGGGTTTAGAACCATCTGAAGGGAGTTCCCATTCAACATCAGGTAAAACACATTTATGCCGTTTTGACATGTTTTAATTAATATCTTAACTTCTGCGCGCCCGTGACCCTGAATACAGGATTACGCGGTATAGATGATGAGTGAGTGACTAACTTCTGTGCTTGTTTCACAGATGTTGAGCAAAATCTAAAGCTGCTCCTCAAGGATGGAATCCTCACTCCTGAATGAAACATTATTGTCAAACGGCTCCCCGTTCGTGGGCTGCCATAAGTATTTCAAGTTTTTTCTACTCTGGATTGTGCTGTCTGCCATCATTTTCATTCTAGGTTTTCCACTTAGTTTATTAACACTAAGGGAGCTACATGAGAGGTCACATCGAAAAACATCCAATGATCTTTTTATGGTAAACTCAGCTGTCATTAATCTGGCTTACCTAGTTATTAGTCCTTTCTGTGTCTTTAATAGCATGCTGTGGGACTATGAGGCATTCGAGTACATTACGAATATCATGGATGCCTTAGCTTTGTGTACCAGACCACTTTTGGTGGCTTGTTTATGTATGGATCGTTATTTTGCCGTAGTCTATCCCATAGTGTACAGGAGAAATAAGAAAGACATTATTAGAAAAGCGGCAGCTGTTATTGTATGGCTCAACACACTCGGTTTCATTTCATACAAATGCTCTGACATGGACGCATTCCCACAACCTTTAAACTCTACTCCTGTCATATTCTCGGGGGCACTTGTCTTCTTCTGCAATTCGAGCGTAGTTCGTGTGCTAAGGACGGCAGATCCGACAAGAAAAAACATCCATCCACAGAAGAAGCGAGCTCTTCAAATGATCTTCAACAAAGTTATTACGTTGTCAATTGTCTACATTCCATTCATTGTTATTTATTCATTCGTGGACCTGCGGAGGGAGAGGTACAAGTGTACGGTTGCTGTGGTTGGATATTTGTTTTCCATGAGCGGATGCGTCATCATGCCTTTTCTGTTCCTGCACAATGTGGGTAAGCTGAAAGATTTGGAGAACTTTTTGAGGAAATGTGTTTGTATCTGATACACTATAGCAACACATCCTGCGTGTGTCCACAGCAAGCCATCGAACACTTTGCAGCGTCTCAACAGTCCTTGAGGAAAATGTCACCATGATAATGGAAACTAAAAAATTAATCTGCATATTTATTGAATTATTTATTTGTTTTTTCCTGGAAATATCAATGTGATGTATTAATGCAGGAAAAGTTCCACATATTCAAAATCCACTTATGCAAATAGATTTAAATTGCATGCAGGTAGTTCACGGCTCCATGGCTGCCAGGTTTTTATTTGGGATGAAAAAGCTGTTTTTCAATAGCAGTGTGTCAATATCGTCTAAACCACCCTCTTTAAGAATAAGCACTTGTCTTTTATCTCAATACAATCACATCAATTTCTGCATATAATGTTTGCTTCCTTGCGGTCAACTGCAAATCAAAATCAAAATTCTAATATCCAATTTAAAAAACACTTTTATACATTATATACATTCAGTTTTAGCGTTTACCAAAAAATCATGAACATATATATAAGTGTGTGTGTGTGTGTGTGTGTGTGTGTGTGTGTGTGTGTGTGTGTGTGTGTGTGTGTGTGTGTGCATGAATGCATGTTCATTGAACACGCAGATTTTTTTGGTGAATGGTAAAAACGGAATGGATCAGTTTTGCAATGAAAGAATGTGAGCATTGTTAAACATGCAGGGTGATTGTGAGCAGCAAAGATTTGATCATTAGATTTCTGATATTGTAAATACAAACATCCAGCATATAGAGAGCAGCTCCCTGATGAACACAAATTATATATATATATGTCGTCTCAGAAATCAATGTTTTAATAGAGAGTGAGTGAGAGAAAGTGAATGTAAGATAAAGAAAATATATTCATATTGATTCATAGATAGATATAAAGATAGAAAGATCGAATTATATCATATTATATTATATTATAATATAATAGCACATGTTTTTCATGTTACATTTTCTACATAATGTTATCTATTTGTATTATTTAAATATTTTTTCCTAAAGACAGCGTCTTCTAACTTATTCTCTTTTGAAGTAATTGGTAGCTTTGACAGATTTGCAATAAATATATCATAATTCTCTGCTTGTTTTCTTTGAGCTTTACATGGTAATTACTAACCAAAAGTCTTGTGTTGCATAAGAAATAAATATCCCAAACGATTTTAGCATGTGCACAAAATTGTCCACCATTCCTAAAAAAAATCTTTCTTAAGCCAAGAGTAGTAAGAATAAGAAATTATTATCAGGTACTCAGAAATCTTAATGACACTACCAAATGCGAAATCATGGTATAAATAAATCTTTAATTTGCTATTTTAAATGATAAAATTGCTAAAATAATAACGATCGTATTCATTTCATGCTTTCCCTGGACTGAGCACTGATTTCTCTTCATTAAAGTTTGTTTTAACTGTCTGAGTATATTTTAGAATTTACTCTTCACTACATGATTTGTTGTCAGCACCTGTTTAACTCTAATCCATAACCCTGAACCCATCGGTTTTTTTTTTTTTTTTTTTTTTTTTTTCTGGAGTTGGAGTGAGATTTAGTGTATTCAAATGTTTCTTTGATTTGTGATAATATTGCTCATTTGACAAGAAAATTTGTGTAAATAACCAAAACCAATGTTGCTCCATACTAAAAAAAATAAAAATAAATCACCCCAAATCCATCATGGGTTAGAGGAACAAAAACCAAAGTGATCTATCAGTAGATTTCAACCAGACTTTAAAACTAATTTAAGATTAAGATACAAGATTTTCTTTTTCTGTTTCTGAAATCAATGCCTTTAAAAGTGCATTAATAATTAATAATGATTGTAAATATATATTGTATATTGCCTTTGAAATAGAATTCTCTATGATTCTATGGTACTTTTAGCAAAAATATGTCCCTCACTTCCTACAACAAAATCCTTATAATAACCATGCTCTAAACTATCATCAGATTTTTTTGTACATGTTCTGCTGATTCAACATTGCAGCATCACATATACCAGCACAAAATACAAGACACTATGTTGTTACTGCTTTGATGAGAATGGTTCTATCTAAAAGCCATGTTCAAGGCCTTATTGAAACAGATCTGATGAAGAAACCTTAAGAGAAAGCCATCGTATTCTGGACAGCATTGGAATTAGAAATAATTACTGTATAGTCATATAAAAAAAAAAACATTGCTAAAAATACTTCATTATTTGTACGAGTGGGAGGCAAGCAAGAAAAGAACCGGTTATAAGCTGAATAAAGAAAGATAGCATGTGACCCAACATGTGCAAGGTGGAAGCCTTTTTCACGAGTGTGAATCCAGGCCTTCTTGATGTATAAGTATGAAACCCAATTGTCAAGCCCAATTGCGAAATAACAAAGTGTTGGATATATTATGTCAGGAATGAGTCAATCACTAACACAACATTGGGGTCTTGGTGACACTATAATATATATAACTTTGAATAAGTAAAGGATTATTTGTAGGAGATGTTCAAACCTCAAGAGTTGCAGAAGCTGTGTGATGATCATACGACATGGACTTTGAATCATAGTCTGTACTGTCAGCTTTTCTAATGGAGCAAGGAAAGAATGGTAACATGCAATTGACATTTTTCTCACATACCTTGCGCTTACTTTTTCACATATTTGACAAGTGCCCCACTACACTGTATACAAATACCACAACATCAGGTTTAAAACATCAGGTGAAATCAATGACAAAGATCTGGAACAATGATATTGCATCTGCTAATCCACAAGGCATTACTATCTACTATTTACTATCTACTCATACCCTTCTGTCCTGGGAACCTTTGCTTGATTGGAAGGATGTGTGTGAGGTTGCATTTTCTTGCAGGATATAAAAACATTATGAAGACAAAAAAGCATATTAAAACTGGATTCAAAAGTCTCCACAATTTCCCCAGTGACCATATCTTTTAGTTTTGGAAATGTAAGGCTAATTTTTATTAACCAAATAAACCTAAGAATACAGAATGTTGGGGATAAGTGAAAATGCCCTCATGCTTTAATAATGTAGAATTTCCAAATGTTTGTGTTTCCTCTGGGTACAGTTTCGTCCCATAGTCTTGCATCGAAAGCTTATTAACATTTTCAAATTGATGTTGTGCCTTGAGATGCATTGGTACCTATTGTTAAGCCCCTTTGGACAGGCTCGAGACCCACTGCAACCCTACACAGGATGAGTTGTATAGATGGAAGATGGATAGATGGATTATTCCTGGATCCTTGGCAAGATTTGACGATGTCTCAGTGTACAGTAGTATGCTTGAACAGAGATAGCTGGCAACTGTATATTACATTCTTGGACCACGTGCTAACACTATAAAGCTATTATTCCTGCCCAGCCAAATATACTATATTACCCCTGGCTGCAATATTTTTTTTTTTTTGATATCTTTAAAACTGTTTTGTGACAATGACCCTTGTTAAACAATATACAAATAAATTTGAATATAATTGGGTTGTTGTTAAAATTCAGAAATATCTGCCTGGTAGAAACGCTAAACAAACCATCCACAATGGTCTAATTTTGTTCCACCTAAACACTTCTGACCTACTTTGTTCTTAAACACTAGAACTGCTTTCATAAAATGCTGATGAAAAATTATGTTGAAAAACGATAAATGAATAACACTAAACCAATGTTGGAAATATGGACTCAAAACAACAGAATATGAAAATTGATTTATAGCTACTTATAGTAGCTATGCTCTGTGGCTCAGTGGTACACTTCTCACCTGCCATGCAGAAGGCCAAGGTTTCATTTCCAGCCAAGGCAGGGCAGCATATAGAGCTAGTCTCAAGCCTGGATAAAGATTCAAGGAGTTGCTTCAGGAACGGCATCTGGTGTTAAATGTGCAGATTGGGTGGTCCACTGGGGCAATCCAACAGGAACAGCAACAGCTTGTAAACGTCATACTTCCTATATACGTCCATACGTTATACCCCTTTGTTTAAACAATGTCTGACCATCGCAGAGTTGTAGTGTAATCTGTCAGTTTAAATTTCTTCAAGAAATATAACCATGTAGTGCATCAGGGTTTCACAATTCAGAAAATCCAGTGCTAGTGGTAGCATGAGCAAGAACCAACTGAGATGTGTGTTGGAAGAGTTGGATGTGAAACAAATGATCATCAAACAACATGAAGGCAGAAAATCCAGTGACACCAGTTAGCCTGCATTTTGGTATTGCATATAGCTTTGCTACAGTAAGTGTCTACAGTCCTGTACTGTAATATGGTGTTCCCATATCACAGAATAGGGTTTAGTAGTTGTGCATACCTAATTTGACTGGTTTGACAGTTGTGTAGTATTGTGACAGGATTAGCGCTGGGGACTAGATTTAAGACATGCACCTGGCTGATAGATAGATAGATAGATAGATAGATAGATAGATAGATAGATAGATAGATAGATAGATAGATAGATAGAGAGGTAGATAGATAGATAGAGAGGTAGAGAGGTAGAGAGATATAATCTAGCATGAGCATTTTAAGGATGTAGTTCAGTTGAACATTATATTATATTTACAACGATGTGTTGGGAACCTTCCATCAATTTTATCACTATTGTCATGTAGTCAAAGTTGGTCCAGAATCATATAATCAAGGTCATTTTGATTTTTAAAAACAATCCATTACCAACATCCATAATGTTGGCAAATTATTGCTGCCAACCAAAAATTTCTAGGTGGGTGCCTAATTTGACTGAAAAGTAATTAACTGACAAAGGACTGGACTTGGCCTCCAACAAGCAGTTGTAGTTGGATGAGATGGAAGAACTACCACAGTTGCCAGATGGATTGCGTGCCTACTGTGGGGTAAACTGAACCTTTAACCTTGTTTTTTTTTTTCTTTCTTTTTCGGGTTTTTGTAATGTATATGCACCGTATTTAAAATTACTTCCACAAAGCTGTCCAAGAAAATGGATTCATCTTTCCTGAATTATTCCTCCTCCTTAAATGGCTTCCAGTTCCTTGATTGTGATAAGGATTCCATATTTACAAAGCTCTGGATAGTCTTCACCGCGATTTTTGTCACACTGGGTCTTCCACCAACTCTGATTGTACTAAAGGAGCTACATAAGAGATCACATCAAAGAGTCTCTAATGAACTCTTTATGATTAACTTGACTATTGTCGATTTGGCTTATATGGTTGTAATTCCATTCTGTGTCACTGATTACATGCAGTGGAGCTATGGGGCATTCAAGTATATTTCCAGTTTTGCTGATGCCTTTATTCTGTGTTCCAGACCCCTCTTTATGGCTTGTATTTGTCTGGATTGTTATTTCGCTGTGATTCACCCCATAACATACAGAACCACTAAGAACAGCAGCATAATGAGAAAGATAGCATCACTGATTGTGTGGAAAAGCACACTCTGTTTTAGTTCATTCGAGTGCATTCAGTCTATCCCATATCGTTTCTTTTCTGCCCCTTTGTTTGTAGCACTACCAATAATAGCCTTTTGTGATATTTCGATACTTTATGCTCTACGAAAGCCAGATCCAACAGGAAAGAATAACATTAATTCACTGAAAAGACGAGCCCTAAACACCATCTTCAACAGCTTGGTTGTAACGCTGACTGTCTACCTGCCTTCAGTAGTTATTTTCTCATTAGCAGATGTAATACCACTTAATAGACATGATTACTATTGTAAAGTTTTTGTGTTTGGATTTTGTTTTTCAATGAGCGGAACTTTTATAATGCCAGTTCTGTACCTAGACTCTGTCGGTAAGTTTGGCAGGTTGCGGAACTTTTTAAAAAAATATATCTGGCACTGATGCTTCAAAACTTCATCCTAACCATCTGCCTGGTCAGATGTTTAATACTATGTAAAGTTCGGAAAACCAGACACATTACCAAACTAAAATTGATCATATTTAACTGAATGATTGTCACTCGTCTCTGTTTCAATAAGTACGGTAGAATAAAAAAACATATATGTGTAAGGAAAATACATAAGAAAATGCATGTAATAAAACATTGTACAATTTTGTGCACATATGTTATATTTTAAATAATGGCATTATGCATTATGTATACTCATGCTCGTCATGATTCATAGGTGAATAGATGAATAGATGAAGCAGAGTTTGCTCAAGCGGTCATAGTTCTCTAGTGTTTGCCATCATTCAAACCATAATTATATCATTATACTGTAGGAAAAAGCTAACAGTGGAAGTAATTGTGATGATAATAACAAATCTTAGAAAGCTGTATTGAGTATTACAACTGCTGAACGCAGAATGTACTCAGAATGGTGCAGTAATGAAAAAACAACCAGTAGTGGAAGTTTTATGGATGGAATACTATGGTCAAAATTATTATTATTATTATTATTATTATTATTATTATTATTATTATTATTATTATTTCATTAATACACATGTCTATATATTTTTTCATTTTCCCTTGTATATACTAATATTCTTTCTGTATATTTACATTTTTCTTTTATTCTTATTATTTGTACATTTTATTTTAATTGCATGTTATTCTTATTTTAAATGTGCAAACTTTAAGTTTCATTTTCTTAATTTTTTTACTTACAATTTTACTGTACTTTTTATACTAGTGTAACTTGTGGTAATTTTATTGTAGTATGTATGTATTTGACTTACTTTATCTTAGAATGTATTTTATTCTTCAGGTCATTAGTAATCATGTCAAGGTATTTCACTGCACATCGTATTATTTATGGATGTCAGGGATAACCTCTAGAGGGCGCCAAAGCGCCCTGAGTCTTTTGTTTTGTAGTTTGTTTTTGTTTTACTTCATTTCCCAGTTTACACTCGGTCAGGTGACGTGGGCGCTCACCTGAACCGAGTTGGTCATTAGTTTCTTTATAAATAGCTTGTTTTAGTTCTTTTGAGTTGTCTTGTAACTGTTTATCTAACTTAGTTCATGTCTGTAGTGGTTTCCATGTCTAGATTCGTGTATTAGTTGGTTTTCTTATAACGTATATTTGTTTATTTGATTTTCCCTGTTTTTTTGTTAAAAATAAACATCATTCTCTTTAAAACATCGAGACCTCTGCATCTATGCCTTGCACCACAAAACATGACAATGGAAACTAGATACCTTGTCATATCTCAGTAATGACCCATGATCTGCCACTCTTTAGGAGTATCACAGAAGGATAAAGATGTGCGGAAGTGTAAGGAAAATGGCTTCATAATAAATATGAAATTAAATGATGTAGACTAGCAGAAACCTCATTTCCCCTCTTGTCTGTTTCAACCACTCAGCATTCAGCATCACCAGAATACTAATCACTGGCCTCATCATCCGTCATCATCAACAACTGTTTAGCATCGGCTCATACATTAAGTTAGATATTTTTAATTGCTAGAATGATTTATATGTCCCTCTTGACTTAGCAAACAAAAAACATTCCCCTAAAATGGGAATAGTTAACAAGCCTGGACTGAAAACAAGAGATGAAAACATGCCAAAAAAAATGATGGCATTTCAGTGTCAAAAGCAGGTAATTCAGCATTGAACTTAAAGTAATATATTTTTATGACCACTTTTTAACTGAAGTCTTCACTTGTAAACCTGCTTCTTATTCATTTTTAGGCATTTTTAGGCAAGTTTTTCCTTACCACCATTGTCCTGGCTTGCTCACCAGGGACAAGTTGATAATTACAATTTATACGTATATTTTTTTACATTTTTCGAAGGTATGACTTTTGTTTTTTGCCTTCCCGGTGACAGATGTCATTGTACCAAGGTACCCCATGATCATCAAACACCCCATGGACATTAGCATCATGAAGGACAAAATTGCTATTGCACACTCTCCCGGCGTTGAGTCTCAATCCTAAAGAATCTAGATGAGCTAGGACGACATCTCGATGTTGAAGCGCTAGCTTCTGACACTGAGCAAGGATCAGCCAGTTGTCTAAGTCATTCAGGATATGGATGCCCTGGAGTCGTAGATGAGCCTGGGCTGCATCCTTGCATTTTGTATATGTGCGGGGTGACAGGGCTAGGCCAAATGGAAGGACCCCATACTGATAAGCTTTGCCCCCGAATGCAAACCTCAGGAACTGTGATGTGGCAATATTCCTATATGAAAATATGCGTCCTTCAGGTCGATTGTCCCAAGCCAATCCTCTGGTTAGATTTGAAAAACAATCATTTTGGCTGTCAACATTTTGATGTTCAGCCCACAAAGATCTAAAATTGAATGCACCCTGCCCCCCCACCCCATCTTTCTTGGGCCCCAAGAAATGCCGACTGTAATAGCCTGACTCTCTGTCTGGCAGGGGAACATTTTCTATGGCCCCAAAGTCTGTGATTGCTGAGTCAACAAATGCGCTCCTACTGGTTTCATGGAAGTGGAGACCACGCCATTTAAGTGCGGAGGACGGTGTTCAATTTGAATCCTATAGCCGCTCTCTACAGTGCTTTGTACCTAAGGAGACATACCTGGCAGTAGGTTCCATGCTGCCAGTTTCTCTGAAAGGGGCACTAGTTTTGACACTTCGGCCTGGGGGGGTTAGATGTTCGGCATCCTGAAACGTGGCAGGAGGGAACCGAACACCTAAAATTTCGCTGGACACTGCTGCTCCTGAACATACCTCTTCCCGGAGGGCGGAAGACACCCCCACGGTCCTGGGCACATAAGCCTCCCGACTTCTTTTTAGAGGAGATGATGCTCCGCAGGTCCGGTCTCTTTGAGGTGAACTGCAAAGCGCGGCTAGTCCCAGCCCAGTCTCTATGAGGGGGTGGTCGGCTCGGCCACACTCTCCTTCTGCGCTTCACAAAGGAACCAGACCTGGTCGGGACTGGGTGGTTGACGGTCCCAATTCTTGAGCACAGGGGGACGAATCCTCACAAAGGCTTGCTCACAGAGCTTTGCCTCACGAGCTCTTTCCCCAACAGCGAAGATATTACTCTACACGGCTTGGTGAGGAGTGTGGGCTTTTTCAGGGACGATGAGCTCCCAGGAGAGAGATAGCCCGTAAGCAGTGCTTCAATCTGGGGCATCATCATATAACCTCGCGCTTTTGCATCAACGACATTCGAATAAACCGATGTTGATGGCACAAAGACATATGAAAGAATGAAAAGAATGAAAGAATATTAATGAAAGAATATGCCTTGCTCCATGAACGAGTTACCTCGTCATGGAGGTCACTATAGAAGGGGAGAGACCGTCATTGAGATTCAAGATTCAAGATTCAAAGAACTTTATTAATCCCAAAAGAAAATTGCTTATTCCTGGTTATAGTTGCTCACCCTTTCTACTAGTAAAGTAAAAAAAAATAAATAAAAAAATCCCCATATCAATAAAATATAAAGTGTCCTCAAAAAGTAAGTACCATATTGCACTCTATGTTAATACAAGGGCATTTGTAAATATTGCACAGTAAACAGTGTGTATAATCTTGTATTATTATATATAATATTGTATTACATATTACATATAATGACACTCCCCCGGCCACCTGAGAGAAACAGGTCGTCTAACTTTGAGCGCTTGGGTGTCTCTTGCTCCTGCGGCCAGTCGAGGTGTAAACGTTCAACTGTGCAAGTTACTACCTCTAGTAATTCCTCATACGCTTGCTTATCAAGAGAGGAGCGCTCTGAGGTGGCAATGTCCATCTCGGCAGAAGCAAGAGAGGAAGTCTCTTCACGCGGTGCCCGTTCAGAAGAAGCGCCGAGGCGAGAGAAGAAGCAGACGCGAGAGCTTCCTGATCCGGTGAGAGCGGGAGAGAAAAGAAAGATTCCATTTCACGCGCTTCTGCCCGATTAGCACGTGATCCCCAGGAGTGAGCGGCGGCTCGCGGTTTCTCTTTAAAGAACGCGAGCTGAACGCGAAGCACTTTGATAGAAAGAAGATTGCTGTGCTCGCATTCTCCCTCGAACCCGAGGACAGCATGCTCTTCCCCCAAACACTCGAAGCAGAAAGTGTGGAGATCACCGTCTGAGAAAAATCTCTCACATGGAGGCACACATCTCCTCTCAAACTCCGCCATGGCTGGTGAGTAATATGAGCACTTTATGCTCGCTTTCACTTAAATTTTTCTTTCTTTGCACAAACGCACACACAATGCGGTCCTTGAAGACAAAAAGACCTGAGGATGTTTCCGGTTTAGACCCATTTATAACCTTTAGGTGCACTTTAGATGACGTCACCTGACCGAGGTTATATAAGACAAGATTTGGCGTGTTTGATACACACATGCTTCACAACCGATCGAACAAAGAGCGTTCTCAATAGTGTTTTCACCCAGCATCGAGTGTAGCTTTTGAAAGAGAACTCTAAATAAACCCTAATGTTCCTTGATGTTGTCATAAATTATTCTAAGCTGTTATTCTTAAAAACCTGAATTGCTTTCCTAAGACGATGCTGGAATAGGTTTAAATGATTGACACAAAAAAGACAGTATCAAAACTTACAGCAGTGTCACGGCGTGCGCCTGTGATGGGCGTGCGCCCAAATCTATTATCGCCCCTCGAGAGTGGCATGTGAGTGGGAAATGGAACGTGCCCCAGAGACTTAAAAAGGACATTGGATTTCCGCCCTTTGATCTCCGCGCTGAGGACAGCGCAGGAAAGAGCTGCGCGAGCTCCCACGGCATCCTTTGGTCCCGCGTCGAGCCCGCCTTCACGTTCTCGCCGCCGAAGCGGAAAAGGCCGCGAAGAGGAGCGCATTAAGGCCACCGATCCCAGCCGAGAAAGCCGCCCAGCCGACGGATGTCCGAGCGAGACTCCCGTCTGAGGCCGCGCCCACAGAGAGCTGGGAGGGGCCTGGCCGGCCATCGACAGCGGGGAGGAACCGCCCAGGGAGCGTGCAGGAGTCCTGCCTCGCGTGCTCCGTTCGGCCACTCCGCCCACCGCCGCCAGCCGCGTGCCCGCATGCCAGCTGGGCACTGCCTCGGACCCTGCACGTGCACACACCATTCCTTCCCTTTCTCTCCGTCCTCCCTCCTTTAACTCTTTCCTTCCCCTATTTATTCCTAATAAATTACCCTTTTCCTCTAAGATCTCGCCTCGTGTCTGTGTTTCATGGTGCCGCCTGTGCAACTTTGGGTCAAACCCATTACAAGCAGCTAAGCTTGATTTTGGTGGCTCAGTGGTAAGCTTTTCACCTGACGTATAGAGGGTCCAGGTTTGATTTCCAATTAAGGCAGGGCAGTCTACAGTACAATGCTAGTCTCAAGCCTGTATAAAAATAGCAGTGGTTCCTTCAGAAAGGGCATCTGGTGGTCCACTGTGGCAACCCAATAACTGGAGCAACTAGAGGGACAGCTTTACCCCTCTGTTTGCACAATGTCCAACCATCACATGTAGTCCAAGTTTTAGAGAATTCGGAAATCCTGGTTTTTCTTGTACACAAAGCAATTTTCAAATTTATCTTGACATGAAACAGATTATTAAACAATGCAAAAACGTAAAATCAGTGAATGACAACAGTTAGGATTTAGGCATGTCACGGTCATACACTGGGAAGCTACACTTTAGCTTTGCTTAGTATCTATCAAACTGGAATATACAGTAATATAGAATTCCCATAATGTCCAAGCTGCTGAGCGTTCAGTTTCACAGAATGGAGATTAGACGTTGTGCATAACTACTGGTTTGACATATTCATACTGCCCTTGCCAAATTTTTTTGTTTGTTTTGACTTACTCCTAATTTAAATGTTTTGATGAATTTCAGTTGCCTAGTATTATGGTCAGCGTTCAGCACACTAGGTTCAAGTCCTGCAATTGGCTTAGTTGCCAGTATATAAATGAATAAATAATATCTGGCATGAGCATGTATTTCAGTTGAAAAATAAATGTTGTTTTAAAGTTGTATTTACAACATTGTTTCGGCGTCGTTCCATCAACGTTATCCCAGTGTCGTGTAGTCAAAGTTTGTCCAGCATCATTTCATCTAGCTAATTTTAATTTTCAAAAACAATTCAGTACCAATGGTGTTGCCACATCCATAATGTTTGCAAATTACTGCACACATGGTTTTAGCAACCAACATCTGCAGGGTTTGCTTAATTTGACTAAAAATGGACTAATGGCAAAAAAAGACTGGACTTCCAGTACGAGCACAAGCACTGGTGGTTCAGAGTTGTAAGAACTGCCACACTTGCCGGACAGATCTCAGTCCTAACAGCAGGTAAACTGAGCATTTTACCTTTTAGCGTTTTTACTATGTATTTCTCTTCTCCTAGAAGTTATCAACACCTTGTAAATGGACCATATTTAAAATTACTTACACAAATATTTGCAAATCTAAATCTGTCCAGGAAAATGGATTCTTCATTTCTGAATGATTCTTCCTTCTTAAATGACTTGAAATCCGTTGGTTGTGATAAGTATTCCATATTTACAAAGCTCTGGATAGTCTGCACTGCAATCTGTGTCACACTGGGTCTTCCATCAACTCTGGTAGTACTAAAGGAGCTACATAAGCGATTACATCAAAGACGCTTTAATGAACTCTTTATGATTAACTTGACTATTGTCGATCTGGTTTATATAGTTGTAATTCCATTCAGTGTCGTTGATTTCGTGGAATGGGGCAACAGTGTATTGCCATTTATTTCCAATATAAGTGATGCCTTTATTCTGTGTTCCAGGCCCCTTTTTATGGCTTGTATTTGTGTAGATTGTTATTTCGCTGTGATTCACCCCATAACATACAGAACCAGTAAGAATATCAGCACAATTAGAAAGATAGCATCACTGACTGTGTGGGGAAGCACATGCTGTTTTAGTTCATTCGACTGCATTCAGTCTATCCCATATATATTTTATTCTGCCCCTATGCTTATAGCACTATCAATAATAGCCTTTTGTGATATTTCCATACTTTATGCTTTAAGAAAACCAGATCCAACAGGAAACAATAACATTAATTCACTGAAGAGACGAGCCCTAAACACCATCTTCAACAGCTTGGTTGTAACGTTGATTGTCTACCTGCCACCAGTGGTTATTTTCTCATTAGCAGATGTAATACCAGGAAATAGACTTGACTACAGATGTAAAGTTATTGAGTTTGGATTTTGGTGTTCAATGAGCGGAACTTTTATCATGCCAGTTCTGTACCTGAACTCTGTTGGTAAGTTTGACAGGTTGAAGAATTTATTTAAAAAATATCTCTGAAGCTGATGCCACAGAAGTGTATCCCACCCATCTGTCGATTCAGACGTTTTATACTAAACAAAGTTAGGAAAACTAAACATATTACCTAAATGAAATTGATCATACTTCAGTTGTAAATGAAGGTAATTAAGCAAAAAAAAAAATGCCTAGAAAGCAGGATTGAGTACAACAACTACTGAAACTCTGGGATTTTCACATGCAACAGAGTGTCCCAGAATGGTAAAGTCAGGAAAAGACACCCAGAAGTAAAAGTTCTGTGGACATAAACTTATGAGAGATGGAATTGGTCTTACTGGTCTAACATTTGAAGATTGTGAGTTCAGTTTCTGATAATGCCACAGCCATTAATTTTTATTATTATATATCTCTACCTACTATTTATTAATATTATAATAATTAATAAAAATTACTAAATAATAAATAGTAATAAATAATTAATATTTATTACTATTTATTATTTAGTAATTTTTATTATTATATATCTCTACCTACTTCTAGATTTTTATATTTTACATATATATTGTAAATGCTAATGTGACTTTCTTGTATATTTTTTTCTTATTTTATATTTGCTAACTTTATCTCTTCATTTTTTCCCCTCTTTTTTTGTAATCTACTATGTAGCTATTCGATCTCTGTTCCATTGCCCATGGCAAATGATTATGATTATGAGCTGTCATAATGTTTTATGATATTTTTATACTTCATGCTCTGCGAAATCCAGATTCATCTGGAAATAACAATATCCATCTACAGAAAAGACAAGCTTGCCAAAAGTATTGCCAATAAGCAAAGAATGGTTTTTCTCCATCATTAAGATTTGCTTCTACAATGTTAGATGTGTCACAGTGACGCTTTTGTATCTGTACTGCGCAGCTAAAAAGTATTGTCTTAAATCACATTTAAGGAAAAAAAATTTTTTTTGGGGGGGGGGGCCCGCGCGAACTATATGTCAGCCTGTAAGCCTTTATTTCAAAGGATATGGGTTCAGTAGTTATGTATATCTTTTTATATCTTTTTTTTTTTTTTTTGCTCACTCTGTATAATGCCAGTTTTGTTACTGGACTCTGTTGTTAAGCTTGACAAGTGGTTGAACTTTAAATTTATATATCTGGACTGATACCACAACGTTCATAATAGTCATTTGTCATAATAAGAGACTAAACATATTCAAATTGTTTGTTTTTGCTGCAAGTTAGGAAAAATAAATTCATGACTTTGTGCTTAAAAGCAAACTAATGTTGGTCTGAGTAATGTTACGGATGTTTAATGTATTGTTCAATATAAACATTTATTATAATAAATAAAAAAACGTTTCTGTGTTATTTCTTTTGGACCGTTTCAAATAGCATGAACCCTTGATAGGTTCAAATTCTGAAGATTTTATGCTATTTATGGAAACTAAAGACATTTTTAATATCTAAATAATAACCCAAGATTTGTCATTTATGAGAGCTCTTCATAGAGCTTAAATATACAGTATATATTTATTTGTGTGAGCAAAATGCATTCATATTACAATAAATTAAATGATGTAGATTACAGTTAAAGAAATGGGACCAAATGTGCCTAAAGATACAATAAAAAAATGGTTGTTTATTTAACAGTTTCAGCATTCAGCATCACATTAATTTTGGAATGAAGTCTTCACCAAGAAACCTGCTTCTTTTATATATATTCTGTTGTATAGCTTTTTTCTGTTTGTATCTGTTTATTGTTATTATTTTTACAAAATGTTGCATTTAAAGACACTCACTCATTTTCAGAATAGAAAAAGTTTGTTGTACTAAATAATATTGATGCAGCATAATCAGGACCTCTTAATTCGTTATTCCTTCTCGTTTGTTGTTGTTGTTGTTGTTGTTGTTGTTGTTGTGGTTTTTTAGTTTTACTATGTGTGCTTTACAGGGTTAGGGTTAGACATGTCAGACAAAATTTAAATGCAAATAATGCACAATTCCCCACTTCCCCAGATGTGAACATCTCTCAGCTGTTCACTCTTACACATTCAGATTCCTCACATAAAAACAGTGAGGCCAGGGAGAAAAACATAAATCAACAAAGCGGTGGCTTTTAAAAACCTAACACCCGTTTTTCATGTTGCACTGTTTTACCCTGAATGTATGGTTTTGCATGTGCCTTCTGTACCATCATGTTTTATGTGTAAATTTAAGTAAGGTGTATGTAAGTTCTCATGAAATCTTGTTCATAAAATGCTTTAAAAAAATTTTTTTCAGACATTAGCAACAAAGGAGTATTTGTGAACATTAATTGAAAAAACTTTTACATACCATTTGACACCTTTTTTAAACACAATTTTGAATAATTCCTAAAAATGCTCAACTTTTTGAAAAACATCAACACTGTTAAAAAAGCAAATACATTTTCACATTTTAAAAGATGGATTGTAAATAGTTGTGTATAGTTACTTAAAGTTCTTAAATAATATTTAATTTTAATTGAACAGCTTTTTTATTTCTGTAAGAGAATTATTTTATATAAAATGAGTTATTTCTACTATTTTTCTCTCTTCCTCATAGATCTAATATTAACATCTTATAACAACTAATATTAAATCTTCCATGCTGCTATCTTTAAATCTTCTCTTTCATCTGTTCTTAAAGGTGCTAACACTCCCACGCTCACCTTCTCATTCTCTCTTCCCCCTGTTCCTTCTTTTCACACCGTCTAACCCTATGGAATAAGAACTATGACATGTGGTGATCAAGACCTCCAAGCCCTCAAATTGACTGGAAAGGTCCGAGGTCCCGTTCATGAACCATCATCGGGCCATTGACTATGTACAAGCCACCAAGAACGTCAATGCCCACAAAGCCTCCAGAGGTCTTCTCCAGATTTAATTTGACCTTTTTCTACCAACCAGGATAAAAAAATTCCAAACTGGCCACTCTCTCGCAATAGTTCTCTACCACCCATGACTCCACACCCTGCAAGAATATCCTCCCTTTCCACTGCCACAGAATGTCTGTCTCTCTTGAGGCAGGACATGCCCATACGCTATTCACTATTATGAAAAAACAGCCTGGGTAATCTACATACAAGGCCACGCTCCCTGGACACTGGCTTGAAAACACAGACCAGCTTGAAAACGCCTTTTCCACACAATTTCAACGAGTTTTTCTGTGTGTATGGAAGATGGCTCACTATACAGCTGAGGAAGCACCTTAGAAGGATGTCTAGGGAGATAAATGTTTGTACTACATGGTCTATGGCCCATCAACAGATATTTGTCTGGCCTATTGCCCATCAACAACTACAGGGGTGCACAAAAAATGTATATACACTTTCACAATTGTCACAATCTATGCCCCCTTTTAAAACTCTAACTGAATTATGGCAGCAGTGTGTAGTATTATGTTTCCTTTAAAGATGTCAGCAGTCGCACCATTATTGATGCTGTCATGTGACCATCAAAAGAGAGATGTATATTTTTCATCTTGAAGTATGTTTACATTTGTTGGGGAGCCTCTGTATATATTGTCCATCCATACCCATCTGTTTACTTTAAGCAATATAGGCTAACAGTGTTTTATTTATTTGTTTTTAGGAACCTTTCTGCATCATCATGTATCAGGACACAAACTGAATGTCTATTTTGACATTCTGCCTTGCACTCCCAGGGTCCAGGGTCGAATTCTGTCCAGGTCCCTGTCCCTGTGTGCATGGAGTTTGCATATTCTCCCCATGGTTGGTGGGTTTCCTCCAAAATACTCTGGTTTCCTTCCACAGTCCAAAAACGTGCAGATTAGGCTAATTAACGTTCCCAAACTGTCCGTTGTGTGAACTGAACAAACTGAACGAGTGTGTGAATGTGTGTGTGCCTTGCGATGGATTGGCACCCTGTCCAAGGTGCACCCTGCCTCATGCCCTAAGGCTTCTGGGAAAGCCCCTGGCGACCCTGAATACAGGATAAAGTAGTATCGACGATGAGTGAGTGTTTTACCCAGGTTTTATTTTGCACTGTTCCTGTTGTAGTTTTACCCGGAATGCATGTTTTCAGACAGTTTTTTTTTATATATATATGTATATCCTTTTTGTTTGTACCATTTTACCCTGAATGTCTGCTTTTACGCTTTTTATTTATATTGAACTGTTGATTCTGAGATACTTGCAAGTGAATCTTGAGTTATTCTAAATAAACTACAAACAAATAAATGTATTTTTGTCCTCAAACTATTTTCTTGTAGCACCTCGCTCTCTGTCACATAACTGAGTGAAAGGCTCATTATGCAGCTCATTATGCAGCTCATTATGCAGCTCATTATGCAGCTCATTATGCAGCTCATTATGCAGGTCTTTGTCTTCGCTGGTATGAGTTCATTCACGCCTCCTCGGATACAGCCTTTATAAACAGAAAGTGTCTTGGAGAATTTAAATGAATATATTGTTTTCTGTGAATGAGTGAGCAGAATGATTATCACATCATTTTGAAATAAAAACTCTACAAGATCCAATTCACAAAAATCTTATAGAAAAAATTGAGTGTGTTTGTGGCCTTATTTCAGTGATATATTTTTGTTGTTGTTTTAAATAATCTTGCAATCATCTGTTATTTTTCTCCAAAATACACATATGCTTCTCATATTTAATTGTACACCAGTTTGTGCTGAATACAGTGTAATCAGCCTTTAGACATTTATATGTTTATAAGTAACGGAAAAATCCACAAATGTCAAGACATGTCCAAATTTCTTTAGGGCCTCGAAAGACCTGCAGACTCCTAATTAAAGGAGGACGTCTCCATCTTTATCCATATGACATCTGCTTAAGATACAAACAACCAACGCCCAGCCATCTCCTTACACCCTTACTGGATCCCCTTCGCCCATGCAAAGGGTTCAAGTATAAACAGCCTGTTTAAGGGCATCACAATTGGTCCGGACTGTGACTAGGCCACTCCGAAACTTTATGTTTTTTAAAGCCATTCAGAGGTGGACTTGCAGGTGTGTTTTGAATCATTGTCACCCATGTGTGCTTGAACTTGAGATCACAAACTGATGGCTGGACATTTTTCTTTAGAATATTCTGTTATGAATTCCGGCACAGAATTTATGCTTCTATCAATTATGTCAAATCATGCAGGTCCAGAATCTGTAAATCAGCCCCAGACCATCACACTACCATCAACATGTTTGACTGTTGGTATGATGATCTTTTTCTGAAATGCAAAAGTTTAACTTTTGTCTTATTAATGCACAAAATATTTGTCTTGATTAAGAAATGTTTTGGTCAGCAGTTGCTTTCACCTTGGAACTCTCACATGGATACCATTTTTGCCCAGTCTCTTTCTTATTTGAATTATGAACACTGACCATATTTGAGGCAATTGAGGCCTCAAGTTGTTTAGATGGTGTTAGGGGTTCTTTTATGAGTTTCTGGATGAGTCATTGTTGGCCTCTTAGAGTACATTTTGTAGGCCACTCTTGAGAAGGTTCACCAATAGTCCAATTTTTCTCCATTTGTGGATAATAGCCTTCATCTTCACCCAAACATTGCGCTTGAAAACTAGAAATCTTTTCATAAAATCATGTTGGAATAATGTTCAATGACACTTACCCAGTGTTGCAAATACTCAAGGAAAAAAAGAATATTGACCAGTGGCAGCAAGTCAATACAGGGCGCCCCTGCGCAACCACCCCCCCCCCCCCCCCACTTAAAGTCAGGCAGAGAAGGATGCTAATTATTTAACATAATAATTGTTTATTTTAATAATGAAATAAAGTCATTTAGTCACAATATTCTGCTGTATCTCTTAATATAATTTATTTGCAATTAAAACAAATCTAAACGTTCATTTGTGTTCGTGTACGCGGGGCGCTGGACAAACAAGTGTCTATGTAGGCACGTACATTTTTGAAAAGCATGTGACTTGAGGCTAAGCTCTGATTGGATTTTGTCAAATCATCCTTGGAGCGCAGCACTGTGCGTCCCGAACCCTCCCATTTTTGTTCTTAGCGAATCAATATTGTTTTTAAATATTTGGTCTCATGTGATTGGATCATTCTCAACGAGTCTTTTCCGGCATTTTTTTATGGCAAGCAGAGCTGCTGACTGGATGCGATGTGAGTCAGGCCTTTATTTTATGCTAGTAGTAATGATGCTTAATCACCGGATAAATGCCTATTTACAGGCAAGTATTAAAAGTTTCATTTAAATTTTTTTGCACCAGCCGCCACTGATCTTACTTACAGCAGCTATCACAGTTGTAAGCCCACCTGCCCTGGAAGGCCCTGGTTTGATTTCCAGACAAGGCAGGTTTTTCTGGATTAAAAAATTGCAGGGATTGCTTTCAGGAAGGATATTTGGTGTAAAAGTCAAATGTGCAGATTGGGTGATCCACTGTGGCAACTTCTTAACAGGAGCAGCCAGAGAAACTGAAAAGGCTTCTAGAAGTTATACTGCTTTACCCCTCTGTCTGATTATTGTATGTGGTCCAAGTTCATTAGACAATTCAGAAATCCCTATTTTGACTTGTACACAAAGAAATGGAACAATTTCTCTTTAGTGTTATAATGTGAAAAAAAAATCTTCCAGAAATATATCCAGAAAAAGTGCATCAGGGTTCACAAATGCAGCAATTCCAGGGCTAGTGATAGCAGGAGCAAGAAGCATCGGATATGTTTCGAGTCGAATGGGAAACAAAAGATTATTAAACAACACAAAGTCAGAAAAATCATGAAATGCTATCGGGTAGTCTACACTGCGCTATCCCATATAAATTCACTAAGTGTCAAGAGTTTTGTACCATAATACGGTGTTACCATAACATCCAAACTGCACAACATTTGGTTTCCTAGGATGGAGTTTAGACGTTGTGCATACTATACCTGTACATGTTTAGCATGCCCATACAGCCCCTGACGATTTTTAGGGCCCAAGCACAGGACCCCCTTGTTTTCTTAAGGATTTTTTTTCCACACATTTTTGGGCTTTTGGGGGAGTTTGGGGGGGGGAGTCTGTGTCCCAGGCATGGCCCGGGGCTCTCAGGGGCCCTCACGTGAGATTTTGCTGTATAGTTCATACACACTTGCACATATTCACAAACCTTGAAATCTGGTACACATTTAGAGCTCATTGAGCTGAACAACTTTCACATTGTATGTCCTGGGCTAAACTCAGCAGGAAGTCAATTATTTTGGGCCAGTTTCAAAATGCACCGAAGGATTTTGATATACTCCTCCTAGGGAATTTATACGATCACCACCAAACCGTGCCGAAGTGATCTAAAGACGCTGAGGATGCAAAATTGTTGAGGGATTTTTTGATATTTCAAACGGGTCAGCCGTAATTACACCTTGAACGTATGCTGAAAAGTGGTTAATAACTTTCTGTGTGACATTATATTGGGTAACACATTCATTTGTGATGTGTACCTGTGTAGCATAGGCAGCGAACGCTGGAAAAAGCATCACACTATAATGTCACTCAACGTGATGTCGAACATAGCTAGCATAATTATGTTAAGGATATATTCCATTTGAGAGTTTACAAAAATATATTGTTTTTAAACAAAATTTTATCCAGCATCATATAAACTTTTTCCAGCCATATAATACATTTTTGAAAACCGTCAAATATCAGTGATGTTCAATCATAATAAAACAATCCTTAATGTTGGCAAATTACTGCTGCCACTGTGTTGGGCAAACAGAATATCCATGGTTTTGCTAAATTTGACTGAAAAAGGGCTGGACTTGTCAGTCAACAAGGACAAGCACTTGTAGTTGAGTGTTGTAAGATCTGCCACAAATTTGCTGGACAGATCTCATGCCTACCATCAGGTAAACTGAACTTTAACCTTTTTTTTTAGAATTTTTGCACTCTGTAATTTTTTCTTCTGGAACTGGTCAACATCTTGTATATATGGGCCGAATTTAAAATTACTTTCACCAAACTTTGCAGATGAAACTGGAACATGAATTCCTCAATCCTGAATGCTTTCTTTGATTGTGATGAAGATTCCACATTTACAAAGCTATGGATAATCTTTACTGCAATCTGTGCCATCTTGGGTCTTCCTTCAATTCTTATAGTACTAAAGGAACTGCATAGGAGATCACGCCAAAGACTCTCTAATGAACTCTTTATGATTAACTTGACTATTGTCGATCTGACATATATGGTTATTGCACCATTTAGTATCATTGTTTATATGGAGTGGAGCTACATGGTATTCCTGATCATTTCCAGTTTCCCTGATGCCTTTATTCTGTGTTCCAGGCCCCTTTTTATGGCTTGTATTTGTGTGGATTGTTATTTCGCTGTGATTCACCCCATAACATACAGAACCAGTAAGAACAGCAGCATAATTAGAAAGGTAGCATCACTGATTGTATGGGGAAGCACATGCTGTTTTAGTTCATTCACATACTCTCCGTCTATCCCATATATATTTTATTCTATCCCTATGCTTGTAGCACTACCAGTAATAGTATTTTGTGATATTTCCATACTTCATGCTCTAAGAAAACCAGATCCAACAGGAAAGAAAAACATCCATTCACTGAAGAGACGAGCCCTACACACCATCTTCAACAGCTTCTTTGTAACGTTGACTGTTTACCTGCCACCAGTGGTTATTTTCTCATTAGCAGATGTGATACCACTGAATAAACACGAGTACTATTGTAAAGTTTTTGGCTTTGGATTTTGGTGTTCAATGAGCGGAACTTTTATCATGCCAGTTCTGTACCTGGACTCTGTTGGTAAGCTTGCCAGGTTGAAGAACTTATTTAAAAAATATCTCTGAAGCTGATGCCACAAAAGTCTATCCCACCCATCTGTCGATTCAGACGTTTTATACTAAAAAAAGTAATGAAAACTAGACAGACATATTTCAGTAGTAACTCAATGTTTGTCTCTCATCTCTGGTTCACACATTGTGGTAGCACAGAAACATATATTTCGTGCGAGGAAAATACATAGGAGAATGTGTACAATAAAATTTGTTAAAATATTGTGCACATATTTTGTATTTTAAATTATGGCCGCAGGGATTTTTCCATGCAACAGTCTCTAGAGTTTATTAACAATGATGCAATAAAGAAAAGACAATCAGAAGTATAAATTCTGTGAATGTAAATATCTTATTATATAACTTTATTTTTAAATTGTCTAAAGAGATTTTAAAATATAGGTTTTCCTGATGATGCTATAACCACTAGCTAAATAGCACATGATTAAATAAAAATTCTGGTGAAAACTTGTGGCAAAAAAACTAAGATTATTACATTACTCCTATTATTAATGCATTTATATAATATTACACATCTCACAATCTACACAAAATTAATTGTTCATTTACTTTAGTGTCTTTTTATTTTTCTGTGGATTTGACATAACAATTTATCTTATTCTTCTGGTTAACAATCTTGTAAAAGAATTTCACTGCATGTTGTACTGTGTGTAACATGGTTGTGTATATGACAAATAAAATTAAAATTTGATAGAAAAAAATAGTTTTTGCATTTTTTGAGGAAAAGGGGAAAAAGAAATTAAAACAAATAAAGAATAACAACAAATAAATTGTGTGAGGTCCACATGGGATCAAATTCTGCACTGACTTTTAGCCAAATGATAGAAAAGCAAGCATGGCTGGAAACTTCCTAAAAACTTTTTGCCATGGGGGAAAATGAAGCATAAATCTGCAAAACATGCACAGATAAACATTTAAATAATAATTTCTTCTTTACCCAGGTCCATCTGTGTGAGAAAAAACAATGACTGAACCAAGAGTACAGAATTCCTCATCTTGGAATGCTACCCAGGGTTCAACTGATTTTTTTAGTTGTGTGAGACAGCATGCAGAGATTTGGGTTTGGTGTTGCTGTGTTTGCTTCAGCCTAGGGATTCCCGCATCTCTGGTGGTTCTGCGAGAGCTTTTCCGGCGACACCGACAAGGCACATGCAATGATTTCTTCAAGCTCAATCTTTACTTCATTGATCTGATCTTTGCTCTCATGCTCCTGCTTGCCATCGCTAATATAATGTATATTCAAAACCTTACTCTTTTTAGTCTCACCAACTTCATCCACTGTTTCCCTGTGTGTGGAAGACCTCTGTTAATGGCTTGTATTTGTGGTGACTGCTATGTTGCCGTTGTTCACCCCATAATTTACAAAACGTGCAAGAATGCAAGTATGATTAGAAAAGTTGTTACTTTAATGGTCTGGTTAGTCATAGGGTGTTTTGGGGCGCTCATGTGCACTGTACAATTACTATACACTAGCTCTTTGATCTCTGTTCCATTGGCCATGGCCCTACCTGTCATAATGTTTTGTGATATTTCTATACTTTGTGCTCTGCGAAAACCAGATCCATCTGGAAACAACAATATCCATCCACAAAAAAGACAAGCTCTTGATACCATCTTCACCAGCATTGTACTGATGTTCATCATTTATCTTCCACCAGTTATCATTTTCTTTTTTGCAGAAATATTGCAAATAAGCGAAGAAGTGTTTTTCTGCAATTTCTCCTTAGTTGGAATTTGCTTCTACAATGTGGGATGTGTCACTATGCCGCTTCTGTATCTGTACAGCATAGGTAAAAAATATTATCATAAATCACATTCAAGGAAAAATGTCGGCAAGTAAAGAGAAAAAAAAGAAAATATGTCAATCTATTTGTAGTAAACTTGCTGTTTCAATGTAATTATTTATATCTCATGTGTGCTGGAGTGTGTTCACAGACCTATAAGCTGAATAAAGCCTGAATGCAATATTCTATTTGTTTTACTAAAACCTGCTCATTCTTATATGCTATCATATCCGATGTATAACTTGAAGAGGATAGGACACTTTTTTGTTAACCATAAACTTCAATTCAATGTGATTCCCTGTTCGTCACTCAGTGAAATCGTTAATAATAGTTTATTTAAGTATATGATTAATTGGCTAATATTTTACCTTACAACCCCATAAAAAACATTAATTATGATTTGCATAATTTTGTCAGGTGCTGTATTTGACAACACCAGGCTTATTATTTTTTATTTATTTATTTAATAGTCAACACCTTTGACAAATGAAAGTCTTACAACTTTGCATAACCAGATGCTGGTGATTGATAGACCTGGTGTCATTACTGATATACTCATAGACATATACTGTAACAAATAAGAGGGGGAAGAACCCTCAACATAAATTATTGCCCAATGTTTGAATAAAAATAAATAATCCTCTAAAATTTCATTAAAATATCAAGTTATGATACTCCAAGAATTATGTATATATCAAGAGACTCTAATTAAAAAAAAAAAAGAAATCTAAATACACATTTTGGCTCTTGTGTCATGAAAATCTGGCAGCCCTCATAGGATCTTTTAACAACTGTGGCTCCAGTTGTAAGGAAGCACGACATATGGTGAGGAGTTGGTCAGGTGTCCACACAGCCTTAGCCACATAGTGTGTCTGTGGTTACCACTTCCAACAGGTTTTAAACAATTTGCAACAAACTAAATATTTTATTGATATAGTTTGCATTATGAGATATCTTTTTTGTAAGTACATCTGGCCCACTTTCAAGGTGGCGCCGGTGAAGTCAGCTGCTGTCATGGCTCCTCCGACCTCTTTTCCTTTGTTTTTGACAATTGAGTACATTAGGTATGATAGAGGTACTCTTATTTCTATTTGTTTACTGTGGCGACGGACTGAAGCCCAGTGCACATTGTAAGACCACACCTTCTCACTCATCTTGGGGAACGCACAAACGGAACTCAGATAGCACCTTGGACAGCACTAAAGCACAAAAAGAAGCGGGGCGCTGCGTCTTACTGATGTCAGCGAGGACGAATCATACATCGTCCACCGGTCGACTGCTCACTATAAAAGGACCGCGACGGCGCATATTAGGGGAGTGGAAAATGTATAGAGAAGACTTATTCATTTCTCTTTTCCCTGCATACTCAGATTTCCACGAAGGACCATGCACACCCAGCTTATTAGAAAGTCCATCCCACTCCTGTATCTCCGCTTCCCTGGCCCAACCGGACTGGCTCTCCGGAGTACAGCGGCACGACAGGATGCAAACTATCCCCCACAAAGCAACACCAGGAGCTAAGAGAGTTAATAGACCAATTCCAGGATGTGTTACAAACCGACCCGTGGCTCACCCATTTGGTACGGCAAGACACAGAGTTGCCACCTGGCATGACCGTCTGACAAAAACCGTATCAAGCCCCGGGGGCCCGTTGCCGTGCCATTGAAGCGGAGGTAGAAAATATGCTCTATAATGGTGTAATAGAGGAGTCACCCCTGGTCCAGTCCCACTGTGACAGTACCTAAACCTGACGGGTTGATACGCCTATGCAATGATTTCCGCGGGTTAAATAAAATTTCGCAGTTAGATGCTTACCCACTACCTCGAGTTTACGACCTTATTGATCATTTAGCCAAAGCACATTTCATCTCCATGCTAGACCTGACAAACTGCTACTGGCAGGTCGCCCTAACTCTGGACGCAAAGGAAAAAACAGCATTCAGTAGCGAACAAGGGCATTGGCAGTACCACGTTCTCCTGTTCGGTCTCCATGGAGCCCCAGCCACCTTCCAGCGCCTCATGGACATGAAAGTGCAGGAGGCAGAAAGAGTATTTAAACAGTTAAAAACCCACCTCACCAATTCCCCTGTCCTCCACAACCCCAATTTTAACAGGCCATTCATGGTGCACATGGATGCATCAGAGTCTGGCTTAGGAGCTGTTCTTTCACAGGACTTTGAAGGAGAAGAACATTCCATCCTATATTTATATGCATATGTAAATATGCAACAAAAGAGCAGGAAGCCCTTTCCATTAAGTTGGCTATCGAGGAGCTGAAATATTATCTAGCTAGATGGCACTTTACATTAATTGTCACGGGGGCCGTGGCGGTGTAGGATCCAAGTGCAGAACGAGCGTTTGTAGAGAGTGAGTGCAGCGCTTTTAACCAATGGGATCCGTGAATGCGGAAGTGTCGTGAGGAGCGCTCGCTGTTTTTCTGAATGGAGTCCGCGTCGGGAATGCGGAAGCGGTGAGTGAGCGCTTGCTGTTTCTCTGAATGGAGTCCGCGTCGGGAATGCGGAAGCGGTGAGTGAGCGCTTGCTGTTTCTCTGAATGGAGTCCGCGTCGGGAATGCGGAAGTGGTGAGTGAGCGCTTGCTGTTTCTCTGAATGGTCACTGCGGCAGAAATTCGGAAGCGCGGAGTTCGCGAGAAGTAGCTCGTGGATGAAGAACTGGCCGAGGTCAGTAGTCGTGAGTCGAGGAAAGTCCGTAATCAAAACTCGTGGTCGAGAAACAAA
>JAAGKR010003579.1:2973-72544 GCA_011419295.1 Clarias macrocephalus
CCCCCCCCCCCCCCCCCCCCCAAAAAAAAAAAAAACCTTCAAGCCACTGATCCGTTATTGTAATCATCACCAGACGTCCGATGATGTCATGAAACAGAAGAACGACATGATTGCACGACTGGAGGAGAAGACCAATCAGATAACGGCTACCATGAAACAGCTCGAGCAAAGGTTAGTGACCTTCAATATGGTACTGAATGACACATCATCTGGCATAATGCTGTTATATTCCAGTGGTGCAAACAGCTCTGTTTGAGCACTTCCCAATTCATTTGGTTTTAATTCTGTTTTAACGAATCCCTTTAAATTGGGTTGTATACTGTAAGTGCATTACACTAGGTCCTGGTCGTTATGAATCTTCCTGCTCTGCACACTGAGAGTAACGTTTTTCACCTACAGTAGAATGCAAAGAACCCTGGTTTTGTGCCAAAACTCAATGTGACGTTTCTTCAGTCCCAGTGTCCTATTCAAAGTAATGGTGTATTTAGTACAATTATAACTTCTTTTCCTGGAACTAGTCACACGGTTCCAGTTAGCCATGCGATGCACCTCTGGATATACGCGTTTGTGTGTATGTGTGATGTACTGTATGTGTGTTAGGCTAATGTTGACTCAGGTCAGCCTAAGTCTACCAGCACCTGATGAAAAAGGCTCCCGCATTTCCTATCTGCTAGACAGACATGCACGCTGTTTTTCTGCACGCCGTGTTTTCTTCCATATTAGCGCTGCGATCCTTTCTTCCACGTGGCCACTCATGCGTTCGTGTTTTTGTGTTCTTTGGTTGTGTGACGTGATGCCGTCAGAGCAGAGAAGTCTCTGTCCACACACGAACACACCTACACACAGACCATCTTTCCCTTTACTTCTTCTTCTTCTTCTTCTTCTTCTTTATTGATTTACCACCATCTTGCCTGTGCTTGTTTAAAGAATGCATTGCTAAACGACTTTTCCGAAGCTTTGGATGACATGGAAATTCACTGATGTTTACATCCTCTTTCCCTTTTTGTTCTTCCCTTTTCTTTTCTTTCTCCTCATCCACTACCCTATTTTAACACTGTCATTTTACACCAATTTTTTTTTTTTGGTTGTCTCTCTCTTCATTCCGTTTTAAAATCCTGTCCTGTAATTAAACAACCCTAGTGATAAAGATCTGCTCAGCCAGACCCGAACTCTCGCCATGTCGTTCGTGAAATGTGCCAGTACAGATACAGAACACCAGTACAAACTCGTTAAAGATATTTCTTTCTGAAATCAAAGATCAATATATTCTTTTTCCTGTAACGAAACATGTTTGGCATTATAAATAATCTGAAAATAACAGGTTTTACTTCCTTATAGTGGCATTTCCTTTAGCTTTGGTTTAATAGATATTGTTTTTAACTGATAAATTAATGATTTTGTTAAAGTTCTTTTTTGTGGCACTGTAACACGGCAAGTGTATTAATGTACAATTTTAAGGCAAAACTATGACTATTCTTGTCTTTTATCCAGATCATCAATAAATTTGACATTTAAAACAATGCTAAAAAATCTTATTTAGTGAATTATTTAATGCGTCTCTTCCCAACACGTCTGACTTTTTCTCAATAAAGACACTTTATCACTATCCAGCTGCTTCAGTGACCTCATAAACATATAGACTGCTTCAGTGAACATAAAAAAAAGTTTTTTTTTTAATTGACCTCTTTTCAGATTTCAGTTCAGCTTTCCTTTTTTTTTTCTTTTTTTTTTTTTCTTTTTTCTTTTTTTTTTTTTCGTCTTGCTTTTGACATATTTGTTGGCGGTCCATTATGAGGTAGCTTGCCTGTTGAGTTTTAGCCCTCTTTTTTTTTTTCCCCCTAATTTTGTTCCATCCCACCCCCCACCCCCTTTACCCCTGTGATTGGAGCCTCAGTTTTACCCAGTTGGTTTGAATTACACCAGATTGCAGGAAGCGGAGAGAGACCGACTTGGCACTGAAGATGGAGTGCGCAGATTCAAGCAAGATTTCGCCAACAAAGCAGACAGCCTCCAAAAGCAGATCGTCCAGAGAGAGAAGCAGATGTGAGTCGATTTAAAACTTTAAAAAATTTATTAAAGCCATTTCTTTCTTAGTGTATGTGTGTATGTGCATGTATGTGCGTGTGCGTGTGCGTGTGCGTGCGTGGGTGCGTGTGCGTGCGTGTGCGTGCGTGTGCGTGCGTGTGCGTGCGTGTGCGTGCGCGTGTGCGTGCGTGCGTGCGTGTGCGTGCTGGCGCGCGTGCGTGTATGTGTGTGGGTTTTAATGATGCGTAGTGAAACTTATTCATCTTAACCTGATAAAGTTAAGTTGACTTGGTGCTAAACATTTAAAATACTAGACGTCTCTTAATGCACATGTTTTTGAACAAGTTAATTTAAAATGTATTCTACAGGCTGCAGCTGGAAACAGACTTGAAAATCGAGAGGGAGTGGAGACACACTCTACAGAATGACCTGGAGAGAGAAAAGGAGACGGTTGGACAACTGAGGACTGAAGCACAGCAAATAAATGTCCTCAAAAAGGTCAAAACAAATGCTTCCTCTATAATGCCACTATGTTGAGTAGAAATATAGACCCTGTTAAGTGAGTTAAAGGATTAATGAATTTTTAAGCGCAGTAGTGTATTGGTTAGAGTGGCTTCACACAGCCCAGGTCAAGACTCGCTTCCGGGTCTGTGTGCACATGCCTGTGCCGTGTGACTGATTGCCATCCTGTCCAGGGTGTAGCCACGCCTATTGCCCCAAGTTCCATGGACGGACTCCAGTAAGCCCTTGTGACCTGCACATGTGGGAGGAGTCATCATGGAAAACTCACATGAGGACAAGTGAAATCAAGCCATGCCTTTTATTTATATATATTGTACATCATACAGCAACTATTACTGTGTAACTAATAGATTTATGCTCATAGGACTGCATGAAAACATCTGTCGTGCTGACGGTAATGAAGTGTAAATTGTTGTGCTGCTGTTTCAGGAGTTTCACAGATTGCAGGATGAAAACAGACAGCTGAAAGGGATATGTGAGGAACAAGAAAAAGCACTAGAAGAGCTGGGCTGCAAACTCAGCGAGTGAGTTTCCATGATCTCATTACTTAGAACTGGAGGTATTGTTTACATTTCAGCTTAACTACCGTAAGTAGAAAAAAAGCACTAATCCATTTTGTTCCCATCGTGTTTCATATAAGGTCAAAACTGAAAATTGAGGATATAAAGGAGGCCAATAAAGCACTTCAGGTATGTGCTTCAAGAGACTTTTTTTGATCTATTTGAGTATGAATTGTAATCATGTCAAAGCCATTGTGAAAATATACATATTGAAAAATAATTATTACATTTGGCAGACGCTCTTATCCAGGGCGACTTACATTTTTATCTCATTGTACATATGAGCAGTTGAGGATTAAGGGCCTCGCTCAAGGGCCCAACAGTGACAACTTGGTGGTCGTGGGATTTGAACCTGGGATCTTCCGAACCATAGGCTTAATGCCTTAACCACTGAGCTACCTGTGACTACATGAAAATGCATGCTTTGGTATTTAAAATTTTAAAATAAATCTTAGAAAATTGTAGTTGTTAGCTCTTAAACATATTTTGAAACCAAGAAACTGCAAAAGTAGTCATGGCTAAAATGCTCAATTTGGCAACATTATTACAATTTTTATGCTGAGTGAAGCGTAGGATACACATGATGTTTGTGTGATATTATAACATGTTTCCCCATAATGGGTAAAATATGATCTTTTTCAGGGGGGGAAAAAAACGTATCATCAAACAAACATGGAATGTACCGCAAATAATAGAATGACTCGTCTGCTACAGCTGCTACACATTAGCACAATCGCTCGTTCTGACATTGTGTCCATGTACAGAAAAGGAAGTCTGGTGTTCCAGTACTGGTATAATGCAAATCTAGGGGCAGTTGATGAAGTTAACTGCAAAAAAGTTAAATACAATAAAATACAAATACAGAAAGCTTTAGATATGAAAGAACTTCTTACCAAGCTGCTCTTATTGTATTTTCTAACTCAAGAGCAACACAGTTAACCACAGTGTGGGAGAAATGAGTCTCGATGAATCGGTTTCGATGAATTTGAATTTGAGGAGCATGATGATAGAAAATGGCTGTCCCGATGGTGAATAATTCTAATTTCAGAAAATCCGTAACAAAATAAAGCTTACTGTCCAAAACAGTGTAAAACAGCTCTAAGACAAAATGGCGTCCGGGATTCCTCTCACGATTTAAAGGCAGAGAGACAACACTTAACATTTCACATTAGATGCATTTCCTTAGTGTTCTTTAGGGTGTTTGGACACATGATGGAAGTGTGGGGAAAGGGGACAGAGATTTTGTCAAGTGGATTGGGATGCTTTGCATTATATATTCGTGTCAAAGACGTATAAGACTCACAAATTGGACGCGCTCTCGTTCGTAAGTTAGGAACTACCTGTATTTATTTACAATATTTACACAACTTAAAATGAAATATTCCAAGGTATAGTTTGATATCCTGGATTAAAATAATAATAATAATAAATAAATAAATAAAAATAAATATGTTTATTAATATTTTTTTTATCATCAAAATTAATTTTCTACAATATTCTGTATATAATGAGTGTATATAGTGAGTACTGTATATAATGAGTGTACAAAGAAGCACTATTTTTATCATTTCCATCCACTGTTTGGAAAGTAAATAGTATTTATCTGAAAGTAAATAGTTTTTATTTAAATGACTGGTAAACTCACCCATATACAGTATAATTAAACTTCCGTTGGTTCTTGACATTTCAGACAAAGATAAAAATGTATCTGACCATGCTGACATAATAGTATCTACCTTAACACATTATTATTTACAGAATTTGAAATGAATATTTTTTAAAGGATTCTGGTTTAAGTATAAATAAGCCAAGCTCTGAGAGCAGAAAATATTGAAAATTTGGATTGATGTGTTACTAAGTATAGTTGTAATGAATACAGATTGGCTGTACTGAATGCTGGTTGTAATTTTAGGGTGGACAAGTATGGCTTAAGGACAAAGATGCCACACACTGCAAACTTTGTGAGAAGGAGTTCTCCATCTCCAGGAGAAAGGTTAGAGCCACAGACTACACCTCTCGTGCACTTTACCCTTTCCATTCTCCTTACATTGCAAAGAAAGGTACAGTCGAAGCTTGGATTACGAGCATAATTCATTCTGGAAGTGGGCTAGTATTCCAGAACACTTGTAAACCAAATTGAATCTTCCCATAAGAGATAATGAAAACTCTAATTATTCGTTCCACAGCCCAAAAAAATAAATACATAAAAATAATTCATAAAATATATAAAGTAAAAATAAAACAAATTAACCTGCATTTACCTTTAAAATAAAGTAAAAATAAATCCAGACAGAGAAGTGTTTCCATTTGTGCGCGCAGGCGCCGTGTATTTGTGTGTGTGTGTGTGTGTGTGTGTGTGTGTGTGTGTGTGTGTGTGTGTGTGGAGTTAGCCCCTTCCCTCGCCTTGTCTTACACAATAAAACTCCTCCTCCCTCCCCCCACCTCGCTTTTTAAGTTTCACAACAAACACACACACAACGGAAACACTGTTTTAACGGGGGGGGGGGAAGAAATCTCTATAATGACACTCGCGTGAGCGCAGACTAACAGAATCACTGCTATAAAGTAAAAAAAACAAAAAACAAATGAACAAATGAAGAGCAGAGTTTTGTGTTCTGTGAAGCCGGGTAGGGGGGTGTAAAGGCGAGAGAGTGTGTGTCAGTGTCAAATTGCACGCGCACACATAGGAGACACTCTGAAACAGAGAGGGAGATGTTCATTATACCAGTAAGAGACGAGCACTAAGACCCAGCAGGGGAGACGATTACCCACAATTCCGCAGAGCAAGAGAGAGAAAAATCATTGGCTCAGTCGTGATCACGTGACGCTCGGTGTCAAAACAAGAGCGCAGGTGTGATGCATGATACCAAGACTTGCTCGTTTTTCAAGTCAATATTTATTAAAAATCTTTGCTCGTCTTGCGGAACACTCATAAATCGGGTAACTCGCAATCCGAGGTTCCACTGTACTTGATTTAATAAATAGTATTTTAAAGTATATTTCCACAATAAGTTAGAGATTGTCATGCAACTCCACTGAAAGGCTTCACTGCTGTCCTCATCTCTCTTTTTGTCCTCCCTCCACAGCATCACTGTAGGAATTGTGGAGAAATCTTCTGCAATGCTTGCTCAGATAACGAGTTACCCCTGCCTGCTTCCCCAAAGCCTGTGCGAGTATGTGATACGTGCCACGCTCTACTCCTCCAGCGCTGCTCCTCCAATGCCACATAAGACTTGCACTAGTGTGCGCTGCCCAAGCAGCCGGCTTTGGCTTTAACTCAGAGTGCCGTGATTTCCTGCAGTGTGTCAAGGTATAGCACAAATGACCAAAACGGCATTTTCCCAGTGTTTGAAGTTTACATTTCACATGGCAGTCCTCCCCATGGACAGCGAGGTAGCTGTTTGATGTTAAGTGCCCGATGAAGGACATGGGTATGGTGAACATACTGATTTGAGTCCTTGTAAAAAATGTTTTATTTATTTTCTTTTTTTTTTTTTTATAAAAAGATAATCAACTGCCTTTAGCACTACAACTGAGCAGCACTAAAGTGTACTAATATTCCAAACAGGTGAACGACATTCCAGTCTCTGTTCTGAGGAATGCAGGGTGAATAGTGCATTCTTTGTATAGTAAAAAAAAAATGAAAAACTGTACTATAGAAATACGGTGGGGATTTTATTTAAATTTTGTATTAAAATGAATGTGTTTCTGAGAAGCACCATGCTTCTCATATAGGAAAAGCATTTCCATACGGCACTAATGTTTTCAATGCTGCTCAAGTGTGATTGGGACAGATCCATGAAAATAACAGCAACAACGTCCTGAACGCAGTATTATTCCACATTCTAGTACATTACAGGCTGTGCCTAGATGCCAAGACTTGTTCCAGAAAGTGCAGCTCTAGCCTGCTAAGTACTGGTTTTGAATGTTTATTGTGGTTCATCTTAACGAGTTCAAATGTAAACTGTTATGGAAACAGTTAAATGACATCAAGTTTCAAGTATTGAGGTGTATGGAACTGTATACATTTCTTTAATCACTAAAGCAAATACTTGCGGTTTCTGCTCTTATTTAATTATTTTGACATTTTGTTAATTTTAGACAAATGCAATGTAGGGCTCTGCCCCTATTTGCAAGTTTATAGCACATAAATTTAATAGTTATAGTATCTAAAATGTGGACCACTGAATATATTGAGCTGACGATTTAAAAATCACTGCTACTGTGCTGGTTTTATTATGATCTGGGTAAATACAAAGAATATTCTTCAAACTCTACAGTATAAGCTTCCAATCTTATTTAGCATCTGCTAATTTGCTAACAGATGCAATCTGCTATTTCAAAGATGACTCCACTCACCATTGATCAAATAAACATTCTTTAATTTCAGACATTTGTATCATGGGTACACAAATAGCATACATCAGATTAGGAGTGAAAAGTTCCTGACATCCCTAAAGAGAGCAACCTTAAACGTCTCACACAGATTCACTGATTTGCAATGACTGAACACAAAACAAATGTACAAATGTTTATTCTGAAAGCAATACTTTAAACATTGGAAGTTTTAAATGCAATGGCCAGCAATGATAATTTGAACAACAATAATTCAAACAGGAACTCTGCATTTAACATAACTACTAAGAAAAAAAAAAGTTAAACAGCCAAATAATATTCATTGCTGGGGAAAAAAAGGCTTACAGATCTTAAAAGATGGCAGCCCATCACAGTGTCCTCTGAGATTGTAGAGCTACATAGATGACAACATAAATCAACACTAATAAAACTCAAACACAGAAGAATCAGATATAAAATTAAGCAAAATGTACAGTAGCTGGTCAACCTATATATAATTATTTATATACTTCATTTATACTTTAAATTCCACTCTGACTGGAAAATATTCAGCTTCAGTTTTCTACGAATTTCTGAAAACACCTCTATACAAAAAAAAAAAAAACCCTTCCCGGTGAAAATTATGTCTTGTAAAACAGTATCTTCAGTACATGCCCCTTGGCCCACTTCCTCGAGAGCCCATGCCCCCAGAGTTGCCATAGTAACTGCCGCCTCCACGACCTGGGTACCAGTAATTTTTTTTTATGAACAAAGGAAATAATTACATGCAACTGCCTTTTAGAAAAGTATAAAAATTCACAGTGAATTTGTGATACTCACCCATTTCAGATGCTCCGCTGGAGGTTGAATTTAAAAAAAGCTCTATATAGCGGTGCTCTACAAGGGGAAATAAGAAAACGTAAAAAAAATGCAGCATATTTGAAGTTACAATAAGGATGTGAAAATAAGGACATAAAAAAAGGGAAGCACATACGCATGTGATTCTTGTCCTTTGACATGGCTGATACAGCATCTTCATGTGTGGCAAACTCCACATCTGCCTCTCCTGTGGACTTGCCGCTTGGTCCGACGTCAATGTGCACACGGACTGGATGCAGTGGTGCAAAGAACTAGAACAAGAGATATTTTTACCATCATGCTAATCAAAAGGAGGATTCTGAAGGTGACAAGGACCCTGTAGTGTGTCTTACGCTGGCTATGTCGGACTCTGTTGCACGGAACGGAAGTCCTCTCATGTGCACAAAATGTCCGCTGTGAAAGCCTGAGCCTGTGTCCCCTCCACCATAGCCATGGCTTCCCACTCCTCTTCCACCTCGTTCTCCTCTGGCACGCTCTTCAAACATTCCATTACCGAAGCAATAGTTATTAAAACCATTGTAATTGTCAAAGCCACCATAACCTGCAGAACAGAGGCAAGTTACAAAACTTCAACAAAAATCATCATACATTATTAGATTCTCTCTGGGTTAAGAATGAGTGAAAAATATAATACAGGTCATGATTTCATTCGTCTGCATTAATTTAAAAAAAGGTAGACACCAAGATGACTTCACATAAGCACAAGAGCACATGGACCAGCTTAACACTGATTTCAGTAGAAACAACCAATTTATTTTTTAAAACATGTAAAAAAAAAATTTTTTTTTAATTCTGATCTAAATTAAACTTTCACCTTAACATTGATATAACTGAGCCATATGATCAAATTAGTCTGGGGCACAGAATCCATGTGTGGTTTGGGGGCAAAAAGGCTTTAACCAAGCTAAATTTGATATCTGGAGGAATAGAGTAAGGGTTTATAATTATATTGCAAAGTTGCAAATACTGCAAAGAAGTTTCACATCTGTTAATATCACTTCTTAGTTCACGTCTTTCCCTTCTTAAGTCAATTCTGAATAAATACACACCACCACTGTAACTACTTCCACTGCGCATCTGCTCCAAAACAGCACCTCCTCTCCCAGGCCCAGGACCAAAGAAGCCTCCACGGCCCATCACTGGTCTGTCGTAGGGGCTAGGTCTCTGTCCCATCATCCTCCTCGGGACGTCGTAGTATGCACGGATTTCATTTCGGCTACTTTTGAATATTTCTATGTACCTGAGTTTGTTAAAATGCAGAGTTTTAGCAACACATAAAACTGAACTGTTTCACAGAAATGATGACAGCTTAGTGAGTCAATGTACCCAAAACCCATGATTTATTTAATTACCTCAGCAAACAAAAATGAGTGGATGTTTATAAATCAGAGGGAAGGGACAAAGGGCCTAATGCTACTCTCACTCCAATTCTTTACTATGAGCAGCCTTTAAAAAAATCAATCCTAAAAAAAGGCTCCTTTGAATACAGATTAATGTCCCACCCCCACAAACATAAAATATAATGCTAAACATACAGTTTACTCCTTCTTACATCATTTTCCACCCATGTTATTATATGTACACAAACATGCCAAGTTTAACATTTAGAAAACATTGTTATTAAAAGTATTAAGATGCATGACCCCCAATCCCACAGTACAGATATCATTAATCACCCAGCCCAGTCTTGCCAGCCCCACCTGTGCCCTATTCTTTCCTTGTGTTTCCCCAGAGCTTTTTCTGCTATCTCCTTTGAGGCAAACTGCACGAAGGCTTCCCCTGTGCTCCTCCCCTGGTAGTCCATCGGCAATGTAATCCCATTTGGCACGATTTTCAACCCTTTAACCCAAGGACAAATAACCCCACAGAGGGGGACATGTTAAATAGCAACATTCTCATGTGTAGAAAAGAAAGTCCCCCCAAATTTAGTCCCTTAAATCATCCCAATACAGTGTAATCACACACATAATCCTTAGCAACATATTCACTAACAGTTCTGTACAAATTAAACAGTCAAGTGTATGACATACAAATGGTATGTTAATTAGTGAGACTATGTTAGTCACAAACTAAAGATCAACATTTGGGAGAGCATAAGGTATACATGTTGATCTTTACTATGCATGAGTCTTGTATTAACAAAAATTTGATTTCATAGAAGACAGTACTTTCACAAAATCACAAAACTAAAAATAAAGAACAAATACTGATTAGAAAGCATACCTGAAAAGAACTGAACTATCTCCTCCTTACTGCAGCCGAAAGGCAATCCTCTGAGCTTTAGCATGCAGCCGCTGCTGCTGTCATAATCTGTCGGGCCGCAGCGTTTCAGCACCCAGTCCATTTCACTGCGGTTTGACTTGAACACTGCACAGTGTGATACACTCAGTGACTGCACTCTCAGACATGCACACAATACACTCGCAGTCTGACTTGGCCAGGTAGAACATTATTCAAAAAGGCACATTAGAATTATAATTAGACATCAACCATGAAGGCACTCAAAATCTCCTTTGCACAGCTGATATTGAGATGTATCTGCTCTGTAAAGCCTTTGGCTTTAATCTGTGGTACTGTTAATAGGTGATGTTTGAGGCTGGTAATCTAAACTTTAAAATGTAACCATTTTACATTTTGCAAAAAATACTGACACCGTGGTGTTGATTAATTTCCTGTAACAGCACATCCAGTCATGTTTTATTCCTTACATTATTAGGCTGTGAATGAGTCAACATACTTGGATTCAGGAAGGCTGCATCATGAGCAATAAACAACACTAACATATAAATCAATGGCATAACTCTTGATTACCTTAACTTCTACAGCAAATAATTAACTGATTGCATGCATTTCAATTTCATATATATATGCAATCCACTTTTTAGTTTAAACACTTGAAACAGTGTGCCTATTACCTTCAATATATCGATGACCCATATATTTGCGATCTTTTGAGAGGGCTTTTTTAAAATCCTCAGCTGTTTTTAGTTCAATGAAAGCCTCGCCACTGGGCCTGCCCTCCTTCGAGAAAGTGAAACACACCCCGTTCACTTTACCTACAATATCACAGTCTGCAAAACAAGGAAAATAGTATAAAATGGAAATCAATACATTTGGTCTTCCTGGATTGCATTAGAAGATTTTTGTTGATAAAAGAGAGAGGGTTAGACATGTCCATCACAATTATACTCATTCTCTTTGGAGTGAAAAAAAACTTTGACTTTTGTCTGACCAGAAAAAAAGGAGGCCACTTCCTCCTGGGTACATGACCACGGTAAGCCTCGGATGCGCACCACATATCCCTCGTCGCTGTGAGACATGGTAATATCAGACCTCAGGGCAGCTACTGAAATAAATAGGAGGAGGGGGGGGGGGTCATGCATGGTTAGTGACGAGTTTAACATTTTAAGGATTCAGGGCAACAAACTAGACTCCATGGAGCCAGCACCATAACAACAAATAAATCGGATTAGCTAAATATGTTGCTCATTTATGATGCCTAGCTTTTCATGGGATATGAACGAATCTTAGCCCTAAATTCATAGCACAGTTCACCCTTTAATAGGCTAAAGTAAAAATTGTAGCATAGGCAAAAGTTATGACTTGATCCTTAAGGGACTGTCCCAATATTTTTGGAAATCTGGGTTGTATATAAAGAACTGGAATCAACAGCAAGCACCCATTATGATATGTAGGTGTCGAGATATAGATTACAATTCTAAACAAATTATAGCAAATGATCCTAAAAGAACTGCATTTTACCATCACATAAAAAATAATAATAATTGATTTTGGAGTCAGTGTGGCGGTACATGAATTGTCACATTATACAGACACAGGCAGCTGACAGACGCAACTTACAAGAGTGCTTTGAAGTTTCCGTCATTGGATAGATCCTGATACTGGTTGTGTGTGTAATATTACACTCTTTATATATATATATATATATATAGATTATTTAAGATTTATTACGTAATACTTTAGTTTAATTACGTCTAGCTTGTTTATTACTCTCACCTCCCGTTGCTAGATCGCCTGGACTAGCTAATGTTAGCAAATGTCACACACCAAAAACTTTCACCACCTACTATTTCCATTCAAAGTGGCGCATGAAAGCTCTGACAGACTACTAAATACCGAAGAGTTTGTCATTTTATCTTATAAATCAGTCTAGTCCGCCTCGAACTACATAAAATTCCGTGTCTTTCCCAAACGCACTATATTCCTGAGCGCGCACAGGAAGTAAGGCAGTTAGCTAGCTAGCAAAAAAGCGTTACGCTAGCTTAGCAAACTGGACCAAACTACACACAAAATACTGCAGCAAATAACAGCAGCACTGGCTCTCACTATTGCCGTGATTCTGGACCCGATTAGCAGCACAAATAAACAGCACAAGGCAGTGAAGTGTAACTCTATATCCGACATTACCTGGTGTATTTCTCCAGTGTCTGAGAGCTTGTCCTTCCCCCCCACAGGTACCGAACAACCAGTTACGGCATAAACGAGGTTGCCAGTCTCTACATAATCCCCGTTTCTAAAAGTTTTAATCGGATTATTCTATTACGTGTTTCCTGCGTATACATGAAATATGGCGCACAACATGCGTGTTGGACTTCTAAATATATACTGTAAAATATCAAAGACATTTTATAAGTTTTTGTTTCGAAACGCCCATGTCATGAGAAACGAAACTGGAAATCACATGATCACCATCTTTCAAACTTTCTTATGTGATCTCTACTTTGATTAAAAAGGGTGTGTTTTTTTTGTACCTTGAGGTTTCTTCTCTGCAGAATCTATCAGTGCATACAGCTCGTGTCTATTTCGTTTTTTAACTCTCTCGGCCATGTTTGCTCGCATGAGCTCTAGTCACGTGACTAGGCACGCCTGTCGTGCAACATTGTGCGTATTGTGCGAAATCCCACAACTTATAATTTTTTTTTAATGGGGTAGGATTGCCAAGTGATATAGTTTTATTTATTAAATAAAAAATAGAATACATCCTTCTTTAATTAGGAAATAAAATATGCTGGAGGTGTTGTTATAAGAAATTAATCAACAACTGCGACCTGGCATGAGGCGAAATTTCTGTGAACCTCTTTAAGTTAATTATTAAGTGTTACTGAAGATCTAAAGTGCCTGATTCATCTTAGATGCCTTAAATAAATAAATAAATTAATTAATTAATTAATAAATAACACCTTTAATAAATGTCACTTACAACCACTGTGTGGCACTGTTTTCAGACCGTAGAGCTAGTTGAAGCTCCTGTAAAGATTTTTTAAATATTGTAATCAATTAGTGAATCATACATTTGTGAATTATATATACCTTTTGACCATTATATTGACATCGTTGATATCTGTTTATAAGACTTTGGTTTAAGTGCCTTCTCCCGATTGCGCTATTTTATCAATTTGGCAACCCACTCTCAGAAATATCGCGAGACGTGAAATCTATCTCGTTTATTCTCGGGTCGGGGTTTTTTTTTTTTTTTTTTTTTGTCAGATCAAAGTCTGCACGTGCGCACAATCAATAGGCCAGTGTGAGGCATCGAATCACGTTATTTCATACACAGAGCAATAAGCATTAAATGCATTTCCACTCTGACATGGACGTTTGTCCCGTGTTTAATACAATAGCAATTATATATAAATAAACATTACAAAACTTTATAAACATTCTATTTTTCTCTGTTCCTTATGGGTACATAAACCACAACTAAAAATATATAAGCATTTGGCTAATTTGTGTATTTTAAACACTTATATAAAACACTAGTGACCATTGTGTATATATACCTCCAGTCAACAGTCACATTTTGGGCAAATTGGACACAGCAATTAGCCTAATCTGCATGTCTTTAGACAGTGAGAGGAAATCTGGAGGAAACCCACCAAGCACACGGAGAACATGCAAATTCCATGCACACAGACCCCGAGGCGGGAATTGAACCACGAAGCCGCTTTGCTGTCAGCTACAGAAATACGCGTTGATAGTGTGTTTCAGGGCATTTGCACAGATAGTTCCATCACATGCATGTCACAATTGCCTTCATCACAAGGGGCTTGTGACATGAATGTGATAGAACTACCTGCGGGCATTGATTGTGTTTCCGGGTATTTGCACACGTAGTTCCATCACATGCATGTCACAATCACCTTCCTCACTGAAAATAACAGTAGGCGGCATAACAATACGGCATTTATGTCATTCTGTGACGTAAGAGTAGGCGTAAAGACCCCAAGGCGGGAATCGAACCTGGACCCTGGAGGTCTGCAAGGAGGCAGCGTTAACCACTAAGTCACTTTGCCACCATATACAGGAATCCGCTGTGAGTTTTGTGTGTGTGTTTGAACAGATAGTTCCATCACAGGCGTGTCACAGTCGCCTTCCTCACTGAAAGTAACCGTAGGCAGCATCACCATCAGCTTTTATGGCATACTTTGATGTAATAGTAGGCAGCTGTACTTAGGAGAAATTAAAGACTAAAGGAGTGGCAGTAACACAACTTCCTGGATGCCAACCGCCATAAAACCAGTAGAAGAAGTGAACCAGTAGGCAATGCCATCATCAGCTTTTATGCCATTCTGTGGCTACTGTCACAGGTGTTGTAACAGTAGCAAAAAACGAATACATCAGGTCGAGCTCATAGTAGTGAAACTCCGAGACACATGTGACATACAGACGTGGCATACAATGGGCAGAAGTAAGTGCTACCAACACATTGGAGGATTGGCATTGGCATTGAGGATTGGCAGCAAGTTGACCACACACTGCATTCACAGGTAATGGTAGCATGCAGGTGTCAGGATCTGTATGTGGGCGGAGCTGCAGGTAACCTCTAGTGCATATATAGAAACAAAAATTTTGTAGAACAATAACTAATATTATTTTATTGTTAGATTATTACTTTATGTCTAAAACTTGCAATAAACCGTATGTACCTAGAGTAGGATTTGTGTAATATATGTTTAAAAACCTTTCTGCTCACCTTGTAGATCTTCATCTTCTATACCGATTATCCTGTACAGGGTCACAGAGGCCTGGAGCCTATCCCAGGTTACTTTGGGCATGAGGAGGGGTACACTCCAGACAGGATGCCAATCCTTAGCAGGGCATGCACACTATGGGAACGCCAATTAGCCTAATCTGCATGTCTTTGGACTGCAGGGGTACCCAGAGGAAACCCACCAAAAATAGGGAGAACATGCACGCATGCACACAGACCTGCGGTGGGAATCGAAGCTTCGAACCACCCTGAAGGTGTGAGGCCATATTGCTAAACACTACACCACCTTGTTTCTATCCTGTAGATTTTTTGATTCATATTGTTAATTTCTGGCAATTTGTTTATTGATGCAAAGATGGATGTCTGCAAAGTAGGCGAAATTCTCAGACATCAGCAGTCTGTAAACTATAAACTCCTCTAACCGCCGTTAAATATGAGCCTATTCAAGGAAGCCTGGGAGATTTTTACTGAAGGTGCCAGGCACAATGCCAATGTGCTGACTTCATTAAATAACACTGTGCCGCTCCTGCAGTGTCTAACAAATAGCTGATATAATAGAAAGAGAATATAATCGTTTAGATCCTATCATCTAATGAATCATATGATCCTCCTGAACAAAATATTTCACTTAAAATAATGTCATTTCATTTTTTAGATATTTTTCATTGATTTATTGATTTAATCAGCACCACTGCTGCCTTATTGGGCTGATATGCGTAGTGTGGTGCACAATTCCACTTGTCATACATATCAAGATGTTGGGATTTGAATTTGAAAAAAGCTACTCAATTTTCTGAATTAATCTCGCCTGAGCATATACAGAATATTTATGAGGATTTAAAATGTGACAAGGTTATGACAAAGTACTTGATCTGTTTTAGAAGATGAAGATAAAAACATGGCGGCACGGTGGTGTAGTGGTTAGCACTGTTGCTTGGCACCTCCACAGTCTGAGTTCAGCTCCTGCCTTGGGGTCTGAGCGTATGAAGTTTGCATGTTCTCCCCATGCTTTGTGGGTTTCCTCTGGGTGGTCCAGGTTCCTCTCACAGTCCAAAGACATGCAGGTTTGGCTAATTGGCATTCCCAAATTGCCTGTAGAGTTTAAATGAGCTTGTGTATTTGTGTGGCCTCCATTCATTTCTAGGTCACATTAGCCGACCCATTCCATTCACTGGCATGTTTTTGGTGGTCGAAGGAAACTCAAGAATCCGAAAGAAACCTATATGAATGCTGGGAGAAAATGCTAAACTTCACACAGGGAGTAAACCCTGCACTAGATTGAACCAGGGACCCTGTAACTATGAATCAGTAGTGCTACCATTGCACCATGGTGGTGGGTGTCGCCAGTATATCAGTACTATAATTTATGACCAACAGAATGTGAGTATTATATTTGCTATGGATATTTACTGTCGTACTGTCTATAGTTCGGAAGTACTTCAGGATTTCTGTATGAGTCCTAGTGACGATCAGGCTGGATGGGAGTGTGTGTGTGTGTGTTTCATTCTGCTTCCTTCACTCTTTCCACTTTTACACTTTTTAAACATTTGGCTATCCATCTCTTATTGGCATCTAGCATTCTGTTGCCAATAAGTGTGCTCATAACACACACACCCAAAAGCTTTTGTCCTGATTGGCTTAATTATTTCACCGGGGTGGGTCATAATGGCCTGAGCGGCAGGCGAGTAGAGGAAGGAGCGATGCTGGATGTAAGACAGGTTGCAAGGGAGGAGGAGGAGGAGGAGGAGGAAGAGGAGTCTAACTAAGCTGCATTAATCCAGTATGGAAGAGTCACCAAAGCCTGCAGGATCTATCTATCTTTTGAAAGGAGAGTCACAGTGTGAAGAGATGAAATCATGATTTCTTTTTCTCTCTCTTCATTGCTTCTGAGCAAGTGGCTAATAGGGAAATAGGAGCAGAGGATATCCATAAGGTAAAGTTGCCTGACATTTTTTTGTAAGAACAGAATGGATGAGAGGGGGGTGGGGGGAATCCTATTAACAAAAGTAGGTGATGCCCTGCTTAATCGTGTGTAAGGAGCGCATGTGTTTACAGAGAAGCTCTCGATTATTCTGCATAGGACCTGAAATCTGAAGTGACCGAGAATGTTTAGTGATAACCGGTCTGCTGCTTTGAAATAAAATAGTTTGTCGATGAAAGAGATCAAAGATTTGAGTCTGGTTACAAAATGATGGCAAGTTTATTTCTGTCACTGAATACATGATTACAAAATGGATCATATTTATGGTGTTGGTGGTTTTAATCCCAAAATATACTTTATTTAAAGGTTTATATAGAAGGTGTTAGTGGTGTTATGAATTAATTAGCGTATTGATTTCAGACATCCAGTTTGCCTCTCTGTACATTCCAGCCAAGATATTATGTTTAGTGATAATTCCAGGAAAGCTGCATTGTTTTTTAAGTGACACTCCTGTCAGAGAGAAATCTGATCTCACTGGATTTCATTAAGGAGGTGTCCATTTCCAGTGTTACTGGTTACCTTGGTGCATGCTGTGTGGATAGAGTTGCAACTGTTCACCTACAACTTTAAAGGGCCTCATGCACAATTATCCAAATGATGAAAATGTTGATTTTCTTTTTTTATTGTAATATGAAACTGAGGGGAATGTGATGCCAATGATTCAGAAATCTGGGAAAGACCCAGGCAAAGAGCTACTGTACAGTGTTGTAATCAAGATGCAGTACAGTTATTTTTGGTAATAGGCGTCCTAGCTTGTCCTACCTTCCTCTATTCTGTAACCTTGGCCTTTGAGTTACGGACAAAATAGTTTGTTTGAGAGTTCAGTGAATGAATGTTTAAGAGATGTGGATTACTTTTTCATATAATGACATAATCTGATGCTTCCAATAGTGTCATAGATGGTTAAAGAAAATGTGAGGGAGTTTGGGATTGGTGTGTGGGGTGAATTGCTGAAGAGGACATACTCCCCTTCCCTCTCCTCCCACAAGGGTTTCTGTCATCTAGGCTTTATTGTTAAATCCGAGGTTTGGTTGATGTTCATAGTTTGGCATTCACTCACTCACTCACTCATCGTCTATACCGCTTTATCCTTAGGGCACGAAGCGGGGTGGACCCTGGACAGGGTGCCAATCTATCGCAGGGCACACACACACATTCACACACTATGGACAATTTGGAAATGGCGATTAGCCTAATATGCAGGTCTTTGGACTGTGGAAGGAAACCGGAGTACCCGGAGGAAACCCACCAAACACAGGGAGAACATGTAGTGTGTGTGTGTATGTATGTGTGCGCCCTGCGATGGCCCCCCACGACCCTGAATACAGGATAAAGCGGTATAGACGATGAGTGAGTGAGTGAGTATCTTACTTTTGGTTACACTGACCCAAATTCTGTAGGAATGATTTTTATGCAGCTGTGAACTTTGTGTAAGCAATGGTCTAGAACGTTTCCATGTAAGCCAAAATTTACTTCATGATTTCAGAACATTGAAGGAGCAATATCCATTTCTAAAGCAGTTAAGTTCTGTTAACCCTTCTTTGTAATCTGAGGTATGGCCTCTATTTTTGGTTCCCTCTTTGTAACCCTACAGGCACATGGAGATGCTTCTGTTGAAAGTTTGCAGGAATTCTTTGTAAGTTGCTCTAAATAATTACCTCCAGTAATACTGCTATCGTTAATTCAAAAGAATTGTGACAAAAAGATTGTTCTAGCTCCAATATTAATTTCGTACAATGCTTTGTCTCAGACAGATGACTTGGAAGATAGAATTCTTGTCGACTCGAAAGTACCTTCTGTCTTAAGACTACTTACTCCACACCGAAGCAACAATGTTGTCTTGTGTAAATGATCTGGTATTTACATAGCTACTGTAGAAGACTTGCATGAGGTTTCCAGGTAAGGATCATGGCAAACTCAGGGAAGGTTCTTGAACTGTATGTGGGATCTGTGAGATCTGAGGCCGATGAGGAAGGGACATCGTTAAAAAATATGGAAGGCACACATTCTCTCGTTGTACATGAGCCAGACGTCTTTCCCCAGTCTCAGCATGGAGGCCTGAATAATCCACGTAGCTTAATGCTTCCAGCAGGGGATCTACATAAAGTTAGCAGCAACACACATGGCGTTGTCACCAGTAAGTCCAGAAATCCAGTCAGCGTACAAATCCATTCAAGTGTGGAAGGACAGACACCCTCTCAATATGGAAACAGCATGCCCTATAATGATACTTATCAGTTGCTATCTGCTCTTCAACCAGAGCTTAAAGGAGGTTCAGGCAATCTTGAGCGAACTCGCTCCACAGCGAGTGAAACATTTCTTGGGGAGGACTGTGGACATTTTACTGCCCCACCTACACCTAGTGGTTCTCGAAAGCCCTATGGGCAAGTGGGTGAAGAAAAACGATCCATTGCTACATACAGTTATATTGAGAAAGCCAATATCAGGTGTGTGCGTGGTCATCATACCATATTGCGGCGAAATGAGCCAGAGAACCCATTCAGAAAAGCCTTTAATGATCAAACCATCCCCTACCACTTCTGTAATGATTTCTGTGAACCAACACAGTTAATCAGGCATGATGTTTTTCCTAACTCCAGCTCAAAGAATGCCTTAATTGGTTCAGTGAGCAAACCAAAGGATACCCCCAATTTCCAGCCCACTATGCTAAAATCAATTGCAAGAAATGCTACCCATCGTGCTTTGGAAGAGTTTGGTTCCCCACAGCTGAGACGCCAGTTGGCAACAGCCAGCGATGCTGATACAAGTTATGGCACGCGGCATAGAGAACAGCCCCGTTGCCATTCATGGTCTGGATCTCCTGTAGTGCCACGTGTTGCCAGAACTTTGCCTGCTAATGCACATCTTTACCAACACAGATATCTGCAAGGTATTCCAAGTAGCCCAGCAGCTCTCAGGCTCTCTAGTGATGATAGAAAGCCCTACTTTATATCATGCTCTAATAATATCCAATCTCAAGCAATTCCAAGACAGCGAGCATGGAACAGTGATGAGACACTGAGGCAAAGTCTTAGGCATAAACCAGTATTGCCATCCAGCAGGCCCACAGCCATTCAACATCAAATTCCAAATACGCTCATTACTCAATTACCACAGAACCAGACAGTAGGTCAAAAAACAAGTCAAAGTCCACGGACAAGCAACAAGGTAAATTTTCGTCTAACAACTTTGTCACATCTTCCAGCTTCCAGAGGCAACAAACTGAGTGGTGAATCTGAAATCCAAGATCAACAACAACATCAGAGAAGAGTAATTCTAGAGAACCACAGTCCTATTATATATCAACACCATCCGTCCCAATATACAGGAGACAACAAGATACAGAGGCAAGAAAGCTGTGGTCTTAGAGACAGTCCAGCTCTAATGAGACTTTGCACACAATTTAACACTAATATGCCAGGCAACTCTCCCTTGAGACAACCACATTCCTCAAGAGTTATGGAGAACATCAATAAGGAGAACTCATTTAAAGTTGGAGATTCACAAACACAAAGAGACAGAGGAGTTGAGAGCCTGACTTATGGGGACCAGAGCAGTGCTTTGTCTCGGAGTTCCAGTGGAGTTACAGGCAGAGTGGTGGAGTTCGTTCAGCCTGAGAGAGACTGCATTTCCCCAGTTTCATCCAGTCAGACCAGTCCGAGAAGCAGTGGGAGAGGGAACACAGCCATTCAAGTGAGATATCAATATTTTTTATGACTTAAGAATATATATTGATGACAATACCAATTTATTTATTTGCATGTTGTAGTTGGACAGTGGATCATCCTCGCCACGTCCTTCTTTGCACTGTCAAAAGATTGCTCGTGCCAAATGGGAGTTCCTGTTTGGGAAGCCTATAGAGCACCACAATGGAGTAACTGGTAAGAACAACAAAAATGAACAAGTCAAATGTATAAGATAATTGCTAATATGCCTAATGATTACCAGTAGTAGACAATTACCATGCTACTAGACAATTTGTTTGATTACATTTTTCAGTTCCTGAAGAAGTTCCAGTCTCCTCCATTGCACCCTCCAGTGGCTACTCTAGTGAGTCCCCACATGAGGTCACAGCACCTAGTTCCAGTGAAAGACCAATATCCAAGATCCAGAATACTTCCAGTCATGATATTCAACAGGTGGATGTGGAACCTCTTTCTTCTGCATTGGCCTCATCTCATGGGCTCAAGACTGGCATCATTAGACGCACTATCAAATACTCAGAAACCGACCTGGATGCAGTTCCCCTGCGTTGTTACAGAGAGACAGACATCGATGAGGTTATATTAGCTGAGCAGGATGAAATGGACTCAGCATTCAGCAGCAACCGTAGTGTCCTGGCTACCTCTGGAACCAACAGTGTCAGTCCTTTGGAGCAACTCTTTTGTTCACAGACAAGTGAGGAAGAGGAACAGTTTCAGGATGAAGAGATGGTGAGCTGGGCCAGTGTGAGGATGCATTGTGACATGAAGAGACAGCAAGCTGCGCAGGATGGAGATGAGGTGTTCAGTCGCTTCCCTGAAGGGTAAGATTAGGAAATTTTAAAGTCAGAACAATCTCAGTCTTAGGTTCTGTAACCAGGATTTCAATAAGGCATTTCTAAATCTTTTTATTTAACTCTTTCCTTTTTAAGTTCCGAGAACTGCCTACTGGATAGCCATGCTGCCCTAAAGTCTCCCATAACGGTCGAAAGTCCTAGCAGGATCTCCAGAGATGGCCTTGACTCATTCAGCCGTCATTTTGAGAGTATTATGGAATCCCATCGGGCCAAGGGCACCTCATACAGCAGCCTGGACAGTGTAGACATGGCTTCTAGTGGACCACACATCTTTACCTTCGACCTCCCAACATTAACCCCTGAGATACAGAGCCAGATCTGTGAGAGTGCCAAACAAATAATAGATTTGAGCTTTGCATCCCTGAGACAACCTGAAGCTCCTAGCCTTTTGACCCCCAGCTCTTCTGAGGGATTGGCTGAAGCAGACCAGAGCATGTCTGAAGAGGAGAGCAGATTGACACACAGCGTCCCTACTGAGAACCACGTTTCATCTGAATCTAATATAGCAATGATGCAAAGGTCAGTGAGAAACTGGAGTGCAGTTTACTAAGCAGGGTAAATCATTTATTAGAGGGATGGTGTGCAGGAGTGATGCACTCTCACAGTTTGTGAACTGTGTTCATCCCAAATGCTCTTGAATGAGGTTATGACTTGATATGTATTTTCCACATATAACGATATTTTATTCAAAAGATATTAGATAAATCAAATATCATTTACTCTACAGAGATATAAAAATTCTAAAGAGTATGTTAAATTATGCACTCAATATTTGGTCGGGGCACTTTTATCACGAATTACTGCGGCATGATGGAGGCGGTCAGCCTGCCGTACTGCTGAGGCATTATTGAGCCTTCAGCTCCCTTGTATTGTTGCTTTAGGTATTTCTCATCTTCTTCTTGACAATACCTCCAGATTCTCTATACAGGATTGTCAATATTCTATTCTATTTTTTTTTCTTTGTGACGTGTAGTGACAAATGGTGGCTCGCTGGCTTAGTGGTTAGCACCTCCAGGCTTGGGCCTTTGTTCCTGCCTCAGGTCTGTGTGTGGGGAGTTTGCATGTTCTCATCGTGCTTTTTTAAAGCCTTTATTTTGTCACATATACATTACAGCACAGTGAAATTCCTTCTTCGCATATCCCAGTGTAACTGGGGTCAGCCATACTGGAGCAGTTAGGGTTAAGGGCCTTGCTCAAGGGCCCAACAATGGCAACCTGGCTAAGCTGGTCGAACCGCCGATCTTCCGATCAGTAATTCAGTGCCTTAGCCCTCTGAGCCACCACTGCCCCACCACTGTGCTTGGTGGGTTTTGTCCAGGTACTCTGGTTTTCCCCAAAAGACATGTGGTGTAGACTAATTAAATTCCCCGTAGTGTGTGAGTGAGTGTGTGCATGTGTGCCCTACAGTGGATTGGCACCCCATCCAGGAATCCCCTGTGATAGGTCTCCCATCAACCCTGTACAGAATAAGCAGTATTTTTATATTGTGATGCAGTGCTGTGAACAAGTAGCGAGTAAAAAGTAGATTTTTATTATTATTATTTGGAGAAAAAAAAGTCGAGTACAGACGGGTTTTTGTAACAACCTTTAACACAGACTACAGTACTAGACTATCAATATTGCAGGCACATACAGTACGTTTGCCTAAGTGAACCAGCAGATGGAGGTATAAACCATCCTCAGAGAGCGTAATGTCACTAGAGTGCATTGGGATATTTTGATAAGTAGTAGCCATGTGACTGTAAAAGGATTACTACTAAATAAAATAATCTTGCAAGGCTATTTTTACATGACATGATCATGCATTGCGATTAAATGAAATTTCCTCTCATCAAGTCCACTGTGTCAGGTATTATATTTTGAAACAGTTTTAAAATGAATATAGAGGGGTTAGAGCAGAGTCAATAGGAAGGCCATAAAGTCGGATGTGACCTGGGTATACTGTAACCACCATCCAATATAGAAATGTTCACATCAATTTAATATCCATTAAGAGTTCCTGAGACGCGGACTCTAGTGTTGCGTACATTGCACCGTCTCCATACTGTTTCTCTACATTAGCACCTGTTAACTATGAACTTAATCATTGTCTTTAAACAGAAGCAAAGGATCTACAGTATACCCAATGATCCTCATCTGTAGATTGCACAAGGATAGACAGACATTGTAGTTGGGAAAAATGTTAATGTTCTGTGTTTCTGAAATAATAAGCATTCGTTCTCCTTCCTGGATCAGCGTGCATACTGTAAGTTAGGTGGAACAGGTCAGCAGCGTTTCGTTACTTTTCTTTCACTTTCATCTGTCATTCCACTATTTATGAATTGCCAAGAAAAACTGAAATCTGACCCCATCTGCTTTGACACCTGGCTCCTCTTTAAAGATCCTTTTCCTGTCCAGCGTCCAGTGAGACCTGGAGCTCAGCCAAGTCCACTTGGTCTTCAGGGAGATTGTGAGATTAGCTTCCAGGGTCATGTGATTTCAGGGTTTTAAATAGACATTGGACACAACCTCTCAAGCCATCATTTATTTAACTTGAGGCTCCTTTCAGTAGGCACACATTTAAGCTGACCAACATGCTTCTTGCTCCCACTTGTACTGTAAGTGCTCCTCGTTTTCAGGTCGGATTCTGCCGAGACAAAAGTTGCTAAAGAAGTTCAGTGAGAAGGGGCGCTGAGTGGAGGGAGGGCCGTGAGGCGCTAACAAAGAAAGGAAGAGAAGGAGGGAAAAGGGGTTGAGTTGTTGCTTAGTGAAAGGAAATACATATCACATCCAGAAGCAGAAAATAGCTCGGCTGATGAGAAGTACACAGGCAGAGGAACACAAACATGCATTTAGACAAGCGAGCTGAAAAGCAAAAAGCAGCCTGGGAATGAGAGAGGGAAAGAGATACCCAGATAGACAGAAAGAGAACGAGAAATTAGAGAGAACAGATGAGCATCATTGGAGCCAGACAGACAAGATAAACGATAAAGGTTTGTGCAGGACCTCAGGAGGAGACCAGACACCAGCTTGACAAGCAAGAAAATGTCACCGGCGAAGCAAACGGAGATGAAAGTTTTGGAGTAAATGATGCTCTGGAAGAGACTGTAAGAATTTGTGTGGGTCACAAGCCAAAGACAGGATGAGGGCCTCTGAGCTCTGTGCTGGTTAAGGAGCTTAAGCTTCATGTCAGGAGGTGCGGTTTTAATGATATGGCTCGCTATATGTTCTGCTGGGGAGGCGGGACCTTGGATGATCGCTACCTGTATGCTCCTTTGCCAGATGTTTATCGGTGAGTGGAGCTCGTTTGCGAGATGAAAGAACTGTGAAGGATTTTAAGTTTATTTAATGTTTGCTATTTGCTAGTTCTGGATGCTCTTCACCTTGCTTTCGTTGGAACACGACCCTGTGCGTGAGCTGCCATGTTGGTCTACTCAATTCTATGTGGCCATAAAGGAAACTTTATTAGTTTCACTTGGGATTAAGTTAGTGAAACAGACTGGCTGATGAAAGTGTTATAAGGAACCTATTTGTAGTTATTGTAGAAACATGATGGACGCCATTTTCATCTCTCCAGCTTCAGGAACTGCTAAAACACTACACAATTTGAAGTATGCTAAAGCAATATTACATGCAAGGGAGTGCTGTTGTACTGAATATCAGCACCGCTGCGGCGTGGTCGTAGGCACGAGGGCGCAGCCTGAGACGTCATGACAGCCATGCTTATATTCAGTACAGCAGCACAACCTCGAATGTGATATTGCTTTAGCATACTTAAAAGGTATAATCGGTTATTTTGCTCCTCCCACACCTATCCTATACATTTGAGATTCAGTCTTGTGTTAGGAGTTTGTTAGCTTTGTAGTCATGGCCAGGACAACACAGACAAGTCAGAGGCAATTCCAAACGAAACAGTTACTAAAGAAACGACATGTTTAAGATGACATAATGTTATTAGATGTGTTTTCTTGCTGAAAGTGCTTTTGTGTGGGTTTTAGTAAGCAGCTGCTCTCCCCTCTTTGCAGTAGTGCAGACCGAATAGACCTACATTCAACCCATGCCGGCTCTAGCCAGTTCTACTTCCTACTTCATACTGGCTTTTATAGCAGTGCCTTGTCAGTTCGTTAACAGTGTTGAACATACTAAACATATTAAAGATGGCTTTAGTATATATAATGATTTTCATTTTACAAATTGATAAGAATTATTCCTCAGTGAGTCTTATCACTGTTGCACATAAAACTGTTATGCATACTGTACAAACAAAACAAGAACACACACTCTTATTGAAAGCCTCTTATTGATGGACATAAACGTTCGTGTTTTACATCATGTGTCTTCATAAAAGCTGTACTTGCTGTTAGTAGCTCACTCACTCACTCACTCACTCACTCACTCACTCGTCTATACTGTTTTATCCTGTATACAGAGTCGCAGGGGCCTGGAGCCTATCCCAGGAGACTTAGACTACACCCTGGGCAGGGTGCCAATCCATCACGGGGCACACACACACACACACACAAACACACTCGCACACTCATTCACACACTACGGGGAATTTGGGAACGCCAATTAGCCTAAACTACGAGGAAACCCGGAGTACCCGGAGGAAACCCACCTAGCAGGAGAGAACATGAAAAAAATCAAACCTGGCCAGGAATCGAATCTGCACCCTGGATTGCAAGGCGACAGGACTAACCACTAAGCCGGAGTGGTGGCATTCATTAAAAAAAAATAAAATTAAATAAAATAAATAAAAACTTTATGTAACACTTTACATTATGATAGTTCTAGTCTGTCTCTTTGTGGTACTGTAGTTGGACACTGCTTTGTGTTCTCTCTTACTGAGAGTGGCTTACTGACATGGCATTGATATGACAGCGAGTCGAAGTTAAAGAGAAGATCCCTAACGCCTAAAAAAAAAAACCTAGGAGGCATTTTACCTGGTTTGTGTGTCATCTATTTATCGCTGTCGGAATCTGCAGTACAATCAGCTCCAGCCTTGCCGACTTCTCCTTGTTTCTTATGACTCTATGAAAATAATAATAATAATAATAATAATAATAATAATAATAATAAATAAATCCACTTCAGACTATTTACTTTACAGCGAATGAGACAAAAAGGGTGGAACAGAGTGAAGGTTATTTATATTTATCTAACTTTCTTACAAGATAAGCAGGGCTTCATCCCTCGAGGACATTTACACTAGCTTTCCCAGCAAGTAATAATAATTCCTGCTCAGATAACACCATCTACACTTGTTTTGACACCATGTTGAAACTGCACGACCCCGCTCTCAGTCTGCCCGTAGTTTGTGTGGGCGTGTGAAGTGTAAAGAGCTCCTGGGTGACTGGAATGTGTGTGCACAGGAGACTTTTATTGAGGACAGGGCCGGTTGCTTTTATTAAGGAATCCAGCTGCACCACGGCCTTACCAATAATGCTTTTTATTCAGTGCAAACCGTTCTCAATTTCCATCTGCAAGCTCGGAGCACTTTAAGCGTGTATTGAATGAATCATTTATATAAGGGAAACTATTATTAGTTGGACAGGTCCAGATATTCCAGTTGACAGAAAGAAAGAGAGGAGTGTCTGCTTATTAGCGCCTCATTTAGACTGGCTTACACACCCTAGCTGTGAGCTGAGAGAGAGAGAGAGAGAGAGAGAGAGAGATATTTTCTGAATTTTCATGCTGCTTTGGAAAGAGAACCACAGGCCCATTGTTTGAAGTATAAACATACTCCCTCCCCTTCTGCGTCTCCTTCTCAGAGACTCCTCGCTCTTCTACCTTTAAGCTTGACTATCCAGTTAGAAACACGCCATAAGCAGATCACACTATAAGTATTTAGTCCACTTGTGCCTTGAAGGCTAAAAGTTGTTTAGTTAATAAGCAGTGACAGTTCAGAGCCGCGTTAATGTTACTACACAGACGTAAGATGGTGTTGTTAAGGTAAGTTTTTTTTTTCCGTTTACTTTTTCTCCATTGTTAAAGTTCAAATGGATCCATTGTTAAGGAAATTTGGTGTAAATATGCCTTTGATTCCACACAGACGATGATTTATTCACTAAAGTTGAATATTTACTAATATATTGAGGCTTGAAGCTAATATACTGTATTGAGACTAGGAGTTTATATTTTGAGACCTCACATCAGTCAGTTATAATGTTGATTGAATAGGTGAATAGATGCATTCTTTAATGCGATTTGTGCCGATGGACTCAACATGTTGTGAAACTTCAAACTTTAAGACGTGACCATAAGTTAATCATTTGGTAGGAACAGGCGAAAAAAAAAAAAGTCTGCTCCCTTGTAGAAATTGCTTGAGGTGATATGAACTCCGGGGCAGTAGTGGTTAGCGCTGTCGCCTTGCACCTCCAGGGTCCGGGTTCGATTCCCAGCCAGGTTCGATTCCCGTCTCTGTGTGTATGGTGTTTGCATGTTCTCTCCATGCTTGGTGGGTTTCCTCCCACCTGTAGGTTAGGTTAATTGGCGTTCCCAAATTGGCCGAAGTGTGTGAATGAGTGTGCGTATGTGTCCTGTCTAGGCTTCAGGCCCCTCGTGACCCTGAATACAGGATTAAGCGTATAGATGATGAGTGAGTGAGTGATAACTCATTTTTAAAATGAGAAAGTTAAGTTCTTCATCGGCAGCACAGTGGCTTAGTGCTTAGCACTGTAGCCTCGCACCCCCAGAGTCGAGGGTTCGATTTTAACCTTGGGTCTGTGTTTGTTGAGTTTGCACGTTCTCCCAGTGCTTGGTGGGTTTCCTCCAGGTACTCCGGTTCCCTCCCACAGTCCAAAGACATGCAGATTGGGCAAATTGGTGTTCCCAAATTGCCTGTAGTGTATAAATTGTTACCCTTAGCGTGTATGTGTCTGAAGTTTCCTGAGATAAGCTTCAGGCTCCCTGAGACCCTGTACAAGGATAAACAGTCTAGAAGATAAATGAATGAATAAGTTCTTTATGGCTGTACAATGGATTTGTCTACATGTATTATGTTTTTTTTTTTTTTAATAACTTTCGTGTCACCTAAATTGATTAATCCTATTTCAATAAGGTGTACATAATATGTATATTGCATAATAAATTATTATTATATTGTTATTTTATGACACTTGACTTGATGCCATAGAAATTCATTCATTTATTTATCTTCAGTGGCCCTAAGACGTGTATCCTGGTCAGGGTTACCATGGATCCGGAGACTGTCGCGGGGAGACTGGCTACAAGGCAGGCATACACCTTTTCGGGATACTAATAAAATGGTTTCTTGTCAGGAAAAATACTGGGTTCTTCTGATTTAAAGTTCTAGCAGTATTTAGCAATGTGACTGGGAGGACAGGAGTGTCCTTGTGGACGAGTCCTTAGATGCCGAACAGATGATGATTACTGTAAACCACTCTAAATAAGAAACACCCCATGATGAAACAAGCCTGTGCACTTCTACAGCTGTTTCGTTAATTAACACTGGAGAATAAAGATCCCAAAGCGTGTGTGTTCATGCAAGTCTGAGTTTGTATGATGGTTGTCTGTGGTATTGTTGTATCAGCACTTTTGGCACAAACGTCATTCACAGAGAATAACTATTTTCCATTAAAACTGATAAAGTGTGATGTAATCCTGATTTTTTAAAAATGTTAAATAAAATGACATTGCTTTAGCTGACTGTTGCAGTGTTTTTGTTTTCGCCTTCAGTGAACGAGGATCAGGACTTGTCTCACAATCTGACCACGAGGTGGCACAACGCTTGGCACTGGGCAGCAGTGACAACATTGCCAATGGTCGCAAGGCTGACCTACAGGCGGCCAAACTGCTAGCTAAACGCCTCTACAACCTCGATGGCTTCAAGAGGTCAGACATTGCAAGGCATCTGAGCAAAAAGTAAGTATCTCATCCTTTCTTTCTGTCTGCTCTGACAATGCTTGATTTAGAGAATGTGAATTATAGACGTACTATACACAGCTAACTGTAATGTAGGCGTGAGTGTTACAGTACGTGACAAATTGGATTTATTTGCAGAGGCACATATGCAAGCATTTACACATGTGCTTTTTCGTCTTCCTCTGTTCGGCTGTAGTAATGATTTCAGTTGGATGGTAGCAGAGGAGTACCTGGGTTATTTCAACTTTGCAGGCATGAGGGTTGATCAGGCTCTGAGGTAAGAGCATGCACATGCACACATGCACCTTAATTTACATTTAACTGTACAAATATGGGCGGCACGGTGCTGCAGTGGTGGTTAGCACTGTCGCCTTGCACCTCCAGGGTCCGGGTTCGATTCCCGGCCAGGTTTGATTCCTGTCTCTGTGTGCATGGAATTTGTATGTTCTGCCTGTGGGTTTCCGCTGGGTACTCCGGTTTCCTCTTACAGTCCAAAGACATGTAGGTTAGGCTAATTGGCATTCCCAAATTGCCCTTAGTGTGTGAGTATGTGAACGAGTGTGTGCCCTCCGATGATTGGCACCCTGTCCAGGGTCTACCCCGCCTTGTGCCCTAAGTCTCCTGGAATAGGCTCCAGGCCCCCACGTGACCCTGAATACAGGATTAAGCGGTATAGCTGATGAGTGAGTGAGTGAATGAGTGAGAGTATACAAATACTGTATGCATCGACATGTCATAAATATGCATAATATATAGTATTAGTTATGACCATATCACAAGCCATATGTCATTTTTTGTCCTTTTGGGGTCAACTTCATGTGTCTGCATGGTTATAATTGCATAGAGGAATAGTGACTCAGTGACAGTGTGAACATTGTAATGCACCAGATTAGAGACTATTTAGAAAGATGATCACCTGATTTACTAATTCCACTGCAAAGTCTATATAGCTCTGCTGATGATGCTTAAAATATGAGGATATTTTTATTATTCTTATAATTCTCACTGTTGAAATAACATCTGGCCAGTGGTGGGACAAAATTGGTCCCTTTCCACTGATGGGCGGCGTGGACTGTACATAATGAATGATGTAGGTATTACTGGCCCCTCTGATATTCTGATTACGATGCACAATGTGGAGACGAGTCCATGTATGAAAATGATTCTCTATCTTTCACAATTTGAGTCCTGGGACATACATGTGACATCAGGGAAGAGAAAAAAGTCCATTGATGTAATAATTCAGTACATTCAGGTCATCCACTGATTTTATTTTATTGCCGCATAACATTGCCGAGTCTAGACCTGACCAACTGAAGAAAGCCCTGATCATAACACTGCCTCCAGAGAGTTCTACCATGGGCACTGTGCATGACAAGTGCCTCGCATCATGAGCTTCCCTTCGTACCCTAATGCACCCATCGCTCTGAAATAGGGTCACGCTGAACTCATCAGACCACCTGACCTTTTTCCATTACTCCAAAGGCCAATCTTTATCCTCCCAAACCAAGTGGTTTTCATATCCACACATTTGTTTAGTCCCAATCCTGTGGCTTCTCATCATATTGTGTGGATGGAAACACTCATAATTTCACACCAAGTGTTTAGTGACTGTGAGTCATGTTTTTTTTCTGACCACATTTTTTTTTCTGTAAGTTGACAGATCAGCACTATCCTTCCGGGTTTTAATAATGGTCTGGACAGGTCTTTGGCAGTGTATCTACAAAGAGTCCTATATTTTTTCCTGATTAGAAATGGAAAGAAATGTGTAGGTGAAGATTTAATGGTTCTTCAGCTGACAGGTAAGGTTATGCTAAGTAAACGATATGGTCTACATTCAGTGATACTTACAGTGTGACCTATATGGTAGGTATTCCTGGCGAAAAAATAAAGGGGTTTTGAAACAAGCTACACACATGGGGAGAAACATGTACAGAATGAAAGCCAATGAATCCTTTTTATTTAGAGTAAACTTTCATCTGGGGCAAAAAGTAATAGAATATATCTGGTATGTGACCACATTTTCTGCCCCCCTTTGAAGTTCTTCATTAATGCCATCTCATGTCTAGAAATGCAGCGACTTGTGTTCTATTTAGCCATGTAGATCAGTCCGTGTGCATGATGATAAGTCTCTGTTCCCCAGAGTTTTCCTGAGAGAGTTCGCCCTTAGGGGGGAGACGCAGGAGAGGGAACGAGTGCTGTCCCATTTCTCCAGGCGGTACCTCAAGTGCAACCCCCACACTATACCAAATGAAGGTAAATCACATGATGCGTGGGTGTAAAAGCCCACTGACATTAAGACTGTAACACCATCATCATGCCAGCAGATAGCTCTGTTGTTCACACTGTGTGTTTGTGCTGCAGACAGCGTTCACACTCTGACCTGCGCTCTCATGCTGCTGAACACAGACCTTCATGGCCAGGTGAATATGAGCAATCGTTCTGAACGATGGTTTTAATTTGTTCAAAGGTGGCTTTATCACTCAGCATCCAAATACAGTACTGTAAATGTGTCAAAACTGTTTAAAAGCTTCCTGTGTCTCTGTCCTGCTCAGAACGTGGGGAAGAGGATGTCATGTGTGCAGTTCATAAGCAACCTGGGGGGGTTAAATGGTGGGCAGGATTTCCCCAAAGATCTGCTCAAGGTGGGTGTATGCAAACACACACACACATACACACACAAAGAAATTAATTCACTTCATCTCTCACACTGCTGCAATGACAGCTGTGCTGTATGTGTTCCCCTTCCTGTGTATTTGTGAATTGACTGTTATACAAACTGTCATATCACAACTGAATATTTTGATTTCCTACACACACGCGCACACACACACACACACACACACACACACACACACACACACACACACACACACACACACACACACACAATCAACTGTGAATTTTGTAATACCGCAAATGAGATGGGAGAAAACGGTGTCATCTCAGGCTGGCATGCTCCATCATCCCTAGATCTTCCAGGAATCCAGGCTACTTGGGCAAAGCGTGTGATGCATAAAACTGCTAATTTCTCATTCTTTCACCCTCATAAAGTTTAATATTCACTCCTCGAGCTGTGATTAACTGTAACAGGCTGGTGCAGAAGGAGCGTTGTGTTTTAGAGCGAGATTGTAAATTCATATGTGGACAATGGCTGTGTGTGTCCCTTCTGAGCCATGAATCTGTGTTGATGTCTGCTGTTTGTGTTATTAATTATAGTAGGAGTTTGAAAGGAGATTGGGCACGTGTACTAGGTTTATGTGAACATTGTTTGTGATGATGGTAAATGGTAAATTCAGTTTCCGAGAATATACGCAGTATGGACAAAGGTAGTTGGTCAAACCTGTTAACTATTGAATTCAATCAGGCCCCTTATCCCCAGTGAAGGGCAATCTTAATGCTTCAGTATGTCAAGACATTTTGGCAACAGTTTGGGGAAGGCCCTTTTCTATTCCAACATGACTGTGCACCAGTGCACAAAGCAAGGACTACAAGGACATGGTCTAATGATTTCAGTGTGGAAGAATTCGACTGGCCCTAACACAAAACCCTGACCTCAACCCACTTTAGCACCTTTGGGCCAAACTGGAATGGAGATTGCGAGCCAGGCCTTCTTGTCCAATATAGTCTTGACCTCATAAACGCTCCACAGAACTCCAAAATCTTGTGGACAACCTTCTAAGAAGAGTGGAAGCTCTATATTTAAAAATATTAATTGATTGGATACATTTGGCAGGTTTGGCCAAATACCTTTGTCCGTATAGCGTACCATACAATAAATATATATATATTTTTTTGACTAATAGAATTTTATATACATATTTTATTTTCCAGACTCAGCTACATTCCAAATGTTGGTTCTTTTTTTTAAATAAAAATCTTAAGGTTATATATTAATTTATCTTCAGCAACTGCTTTATTGTGGTCAGGGGTCATGGTTGATTTGAAACATACGTATGTCTAGAAAACTAAAAGGTTTTGATTTATTAGAGCCCAAACACTATAGGGTGCGGTGCGCAGGACCCTCTTGTTTGTCTAAGGATTTTTTTTTTGCCCCCTTTTGGGCTTTTTGGGTGTTTTAACATGCACAAAAACTCATGAAAATTGGCAGACAGGTTAGAATCTGCTGTGGCCCGGGGCCCTCAGGGGCCCTCACAAGAGATTTTGCTGCATACACACTTGCACATATGCACATGAACCTCGGTACACATTTAGAGCTCACTGAGCCGGACAACTTTCGCCCTGCATATCATGGGCTCAACTCAACAGGAGGCCGGTTATTTCGGGTTTTTCGCAAAACACACCCGATGGATTTTGATATACTCCTCCTAGGGAATTTATAAGATTGCCACCAAACCGTGTCGATGTGATCTAAAGACATTGAGGATGCAAAATTGTAGAGGGATCTTTGATATCTCAAACAGGTCAGCCTTGACAATGCCTTAAACTTATGCAGAAAAGTGGTTAATAACTTTCTGTGTGGCATTATATTCAGTGACATCACGTTCAGTGACATCACATTGAGTGACATCATAGTGTGATGCTTTTTTTCCAGCATATGCAGCCTATTGTACACACATACACATCACAAATGTTAACAGTCAAACACACATCTCTCTTTAACACACACACACACACACACACACACACATATACAAACACACTCATATCACACACTCACATCTTTCTCTCTCTCATACACAGACACACACACACATGCACGCAAAAACACATTCATAAATCACACACATACACACACATCTCACTCTCACACATGTACACACACACACACACACACACACACATACAGAATTACGTGCCATTAAGATTTCCAGCATCTAAAAAAATCCCACCAATTCTTCACTGGATAATCTCACCGGGGTATTACAGACCTGTGCCTGCTACTGTAATCATAATGACTGTGTTGCTTATAGAAACATCCTTTCTAACACATGCCTTTACTGTTCTTCATCTATATACAGTAATGACTCTTACCATCTTTTCAAGGCCTTTTTCTTCCTCGTGTCATCTTGGGGAGGCTACATTCTTTCCTCTGCCTTCCTCTTTAGGAATCTCAATCTACAGTACATCCAGATTTCTGTAAAGCTGCATTGTTTTGTAACAGTGTGCCATGTACAGTGTATAGTGCATAACAAATATCAAATTGCATCGAAATGGAGGGAAGATTTTTAAAAAGGTCCTTATAATAGGCCCGGCATACTGACTTAAGCGATGGTCATCTGTAAATGGCGTGATGCACTGACTGCTGATTATCAGTATGTAAAACACAGTGCAGTGTAATAATAGTTGAACCTAGCAACAGGAGGGTGACTTGATATCGAACGTGCAGAAGCTGAGGGTTTGATTACTCTGATAGCATGTGTGTAGGAAAGCCAGTGTGGGTGGCTGTTTAAGATGCAATCTGCTACAGGGAAGATAATGATCTCTGTTTGCAGTCATGGTCAATGATTTCATGCTATGATTTTAAAGATGCAGTAGTTGAAATATGGAACGTCACGTCTTAATAACTTTCTAATATTTTCCCATAAACTTTACTGGATCTTGAAAGTACAGACCGTAGGCACTGGATGAGGGTAAATTAGGCATTTTAATACTATAGTAACATTGTATACAGTCACACTGTATGAAGAATGTCAATGTATAAAAACAGTAAACAAGGTCAATTAAATACACAATGTCCGATCACTAATTGTTTAGAGTGTAGTAGCATCACCAGCGCAGTAATGATGACAGGCTGTCAATGCTCGAGTTTCGATGCTTGAAAGAGCGATGGTGCTGATAAGTGGGTGATGCAGTTGTTCTGTGTGGTGATTCCCACCTCTTTCATGCGCAGCCTAATTATAAACACACAATAAGAGTCTGATATGTTTGGATCTGCAATCTGCACAGTAGAGGATTTGTTTGAGTTGAGTTGGTGGCATTGACCCTCCTGTGTTCAAGTGCGCTTGTGAAATCGGCAGTCTATTTTTATCCCTCCAGCAGGATTACTGAGATCAGTGAACAAAAAGAATAGGCACGACATGACCGCACCTGAACCACTCTGGTCATGCTGGGTTTTTAAATCGCAGTGGGCCCCCGCCATATACACCCAACAGCTAGCTCGCTTTATTTCTGTCTCCCACACATTCGCTTTGAAACACCAACCCTCTGAAACAGCAACACCTTCCGCCCCCCTTTTTTGTCCTGATGTAAACAGATCAGCCACAACATTAAAACCACAGACAGTTGATTATCTTGTTATAGAGGTACCTGCCAGTAGGTGAGATATATATCAGGTAGAATGTAAACTGTCTGTTCTCGAAGTTCATGTGTTGGAAGCAAGAGAGATGTAATGATCTGAGTGACTTTGGAGTCAAACTGCGATGGCTAGGTGACTGGGTGAGGGCATCTCAAAAATGGCAGATCTTTGGGCATGTGTTATGTTAAGTTATGCATTCGTGGCCCAAGGAAGGACAACCAGTAAACCAGCAACAGGATCATGGGCACACAAGGCTCGTCGATGTAACCCGAGAAGCGAAGGCTAGCTGATTGTTTCTGATCCCTCAACAGAGTTACTGTAGCCAGCATGGTGGCGTAGTGGTTAGCACTGTGACCTCACACATCCAGGGTCAAGGGTTCATTTCACACTTCCCAGTACAAGGTGTTTGCATGTTCTCCTCATACTTAGTGGGTTACAGGTACTCTGGTTTCCTCCCACAGTCCAAAGCAGATTAGGCGTGCGTGCGTGCGTGCGTGCGTTGCAATGGATTGGCACCGTGTCCAGGGTGTACCCCGCCTTGTGCTCCTGAGACTCCTGAGACAGGCTCCAGGCTCCCGCGTCCTTGCACACAGGATAAGCAGTAAAGAAGATGATGTCAGAATACACAGTACATCGCAACTTGTCTTAGCGTAGCTCCAGATTGATCATAGTGCCGCTGCTTATCCGTGTCCACCACTGAAGGCACTTACTATATGGGCACATGAGTGTCAGATTTGAACCATGAAGAAATGGAAGAAGGTGGCCTGGTCTGATGAATCATGTTTTCTATTACATCATATGACAGTACATCAGTTACCTGCGGTAGAGGTTTGGATGCACTATCTAGGTCAGGATGCTCTCTGGGAAGAAGGCCAATAAGGTGGTGGCAGTTTGACACTCTAGACATACTGTAGTTCTGCTGAAAAACCTTGGACCTGCCATTTACTGTAGGTAGATGTTACTTTGACATGTACCACCAACGTTGTTGCAGACAATGGGAGTGACCCATTGACATTTATGGCAATAGTATTGCCAAATACCAGTGGCCTTTTTAGCGGGATAATGTGCGTCGCACGATAAAGGCTTTAGTCCTTCAAACATCCAGATTTCATTCCGATGAAACATGGACAAAAAGGCTGATGCATAGAGGCCCCACCTCATAAAACCCACAGGACCTGAAGGATCTGCTGCTAACACCTTGGTGCCAGATACCACAGCACACCTTCAGAGGTCTTTTGAAGTCCGTGCCTCTACAGGTCAGACCAGTTTGGGTGGCACAATGGAAACTTACACAATGTGCAAAGGTGCTTTTAATGTTATGGTTGATTAGTGTCCTGTATGTCTGTTAAGGAATATTTCCAGAGGATGTCCGTTGAGATTATCATCAATTCACACAAGAACAGAAATAAAAATCACAGACATGGGAGTGGCTTCATTATGTAAACATGGTTGTCACATTTAAGGTATTACTTTAGTAGATGTACTAAACCTTATATCTTTAATAGAAATTGTGCTTGCTTGCTTAATCAACAATAGGCCATAACGTACAGTACGTTGGTTAAACATGTGTTCAATAATTTACCATTATAAATGTCATATATTTTGTTCTTATGTGCTTAAAACTTGTTTTTATTTGGGTTTGTTAGAAGACAGAAAAGAATGCTTCTGTGTGTTTTCATACAGAATAAAAAGTATAGCAAAACTTACTTTCCCGCTGGATATAATGCTTGTTCAACATCCCACTATAGATATTCTGTAGTTCCCCCGTTGCTTTTATAATTACCCCCCACTATTATGTAAAGGCCTCCCACTAAATCTTGGAGCGTGGCTGTGGGGGGTTCATGCTCATTCAGTTCCAAAAGCATCAGTGAGATCATCGCACTGATGTTGGATGAGAGGACCTGGTGAGCAGTCGGGATTCCCTTTATCCCTTCCCAGTCCATTCGTTTTATGAGTATGATGAGGATTATGAGTTCTGTGCTGGACTTCTAATCCAATCTTGGCAAGCAAACTGTGACTGGAAGGACTTCAGTTTGCACCTGGGATTATTTCTCTTGGTCTTTTCATACGAGGTAAACGACGATGTAAACAGTGTTTACAGGCATGGGAATGTGGCACGTCTGGAAAATTACTAACAGGATTCAAATCAAGAGATACCCCTCTATGTTAAATAAATCCAGTCCGAATATGGCACTATTCTCTCCCATCTTCCATCTTCAACATACTGTACATAGATTTCTAATCTGTCTGACACACTGTACTGTACACACTTATTCAGATTTTTCGATATGTTTTCATATCAAATATCACATTTCCTTCCTCGTTTTTTCTCATCTGTTTCTTTGCTCTTCTCAGTGTATGTGTTGTGTGTACATGACCTGCCTGTGGCGCTGACACTGATGCCCTGAGTACCGAGTGCTCTCTGGAACATTTGCCACTCAGCTTGACACCTTGCTTCTCTGTCTACTGTGCTCTTTGCCTCTCCTTCTCTCTCTCTCTCTCTCTCTCTCTCTCTTTTATTTTTTATTCCAGTCTCTCTTTCTTACATAACAATCCAGCACTTGACATCATTATCTGTTTTGTTCTTCTTCAATCTGATTCGTTGACTTGATTTTATTGCACGAGTGCATATCGTGTAACATACAGTACAGCAGGACACAAATAGTGGATGCAAACTGTCTTAAAGAAAGCACACCACCATACTGTAGCATGGCACCGCTATGATGTTTCATGTAACTTGGCAACCGGATCTTGTAGAGGATTGCACAGTTGCTAAGATGATGTCAGCATCAAATCAGTATCAGGCACTAAATAATACACGGAGCCCTAATATCAGTTTCATTTGGAAAAAAAAAAAAAAAGAAAAAAAAATGTTGGATCGCTTCTTCTGTTCTGATCTCATCCATTCATCTTAACTCTCAATTCCCAGAATGGCTCCTAGTGTGGAGTGTAGGCAAACGAGATGTTTCTGAGATGAGGCAACAGGTGAAGCTTTGCGTTGGTGTGTAGCTCAGTATAAAGGCACTGTGAGGCTTTTGATTTCACTGAGTAGCTCGGTGAAAAGAGGGAGGAAGGGATGACAGAGGATTGTAGCAGATGGGAATTTGGCTGCCTCCTGCTGAGATGAGCCTTTTGTCATGGTGCTGCCATGAAGGCATTGCAAATATCTCCATCTCCATCTCCATCGCTATGTTCCCCCCCCTCCATCTTTTTATCACCTCTTCCAAACTACAAATTGTTTTCCTGCCATACCTTATTGTGTGAAGTGTAATTTTTCTGTCTCCCCGGATCGAGGCTGTGGAGGATATGCAAATATGAGCCGAGGGCTGTACCACATTATCGCGCTGCCCACACTGACAGCCGAGCAGCCTTTCTCACCACTGCGCTGGCTTTAAAATGCATCTCATAAACATAACGATTCCGCTCCATATGTTACTAATAGAAACCTGAGATTTTTATGTTTTTTTTTTTCTTCACAGGTTTGGAATTACGATATATCTTTACTACAGCCCTCAAGTCATCTTTACATAATTGTGTTTACCTGATTAGTATAGGTCTATTACTGCATGCTACGTTCTATAGCACGACGTTTCTCTGCAGAATTATTGCACCATTCATAAAAATGAGCAAGAATGGTTACATGTAATGAAAAATACACAAAAAAAATGAAAAGATCTCCTGCAACCATAGGAAATATTAAACTATCAGGGTTCACATACGGTACTGTGTAGGTTATTATTTTGTATATAGTTATTTTGGTTCATTTTCATGAAGGGTGCTAATACTTTTGTTGTGCAATCTACTTACCAGGGTTGTTATAAAAAATAAAATAAAAGATTTTGATTTTAAAGTAAGTAAATATTAAATCTAAGCTAATATTAATTGTTAATTATTAATTAATTGATGTTTGTTTTGCTGCTATAATTTAAGACTCATATAGTAGAAAATAGCTAATATAAGAAAGAAATCAAGTGCGTATTTTAAGTGTTACACAAATATTCAATGTTTTTTTTGTTGTTGTCATTAATCATGCAAAAGATCTGCAGGAGAATAGGAAAATACATTTTTGGGCTTTTTAAAGGATGTCTCATGTCTCATTTTTGGGCTTTTTAATGCCTCCTGATGTTAAGATAATAACTACTGTATGCTGCATGGTCTCTGGTTGAATCCTAAATTTCTTTTAATCGTTTCCTTCAATCAATTTTCTTCAGCTTGTCTGGTCCCCTCCCACTTCTAGAAAAAAATAAAATGAATGCACGTGGATAACCTATGCTTCAATAAACCTAGTTATATGATGCATGGTGCCACACAATAGACTGGCATCCCGGCTTGGCATCCAGATAAAGCAATTGGAAGATGAATGGAAGAACGATACATTTTGAACTGTGACAGCCTGCAAAGGGAACTTTTGCCTGCAAAGGGTTTCTCTAACTCTGCACTTTCCAATGCAAAGAAGTGGAGTGCATGTGGAGGTGGTACTGTAAGTACTGGAGCACACTACAGTACCTGCCAGTTGGGTTTTAGGGGATCACAGTGAAACATTTGACTCAGGTGAGATTCATAGAGTCGACAGAATACTGTGTCTCTGAGCTATCAGAGAGAGAGAAAAAACAAAACAAAAACGAGGAATAGATCATGAGAGAACAATGAGACAACCAAGAGACTGCTGAATAGAGAGAAGGAAATATATGCACTCACATTTATGCCAGTATCTCTATTTATGTCAGTGCTGTGGACCCATTGCCCTAATTACATCATGAACCTACGTCTGTGTTGTATCCTTGAACGCATAGCACAGACGCAGCTTATTCTCAACCGAACAAACTCATTTAATTGAATTTGATGCTAAGTCATTTTCCTGCACACGGCCAAAGCAACAGGTTAATTATGGTGCTGCTACAGTACTGTATGATGCACTGCATTGGGGAAGCCAGGACTCGGCTCTGATTGACGTGTACATTCAGCAGAAGGCGGGACCAGCGCAGATCCGAGAGCTCGGATTCGTTGGCCAGGCAGAGGGGAGAAAATGTAGAGAGAGTGAGTGAGAGAGAGAGAGAGAGAGAGAGAGAATGGGAGAGGGAGGGTGAGTACTCCTCCCACATCAGATCTCATTCTCAGTGCAATTCAGTTCGTTTTCTATCTGCACCGTAGAGGAAGGAAGAGATTGGTAGGAGAGGAAAGCAGAGGATACAATAGCAATAAATAAAAAAAATTGTCTAGGATGTGAAGCGTGCTCTGGTCCTTTGTATGCACACAGCATCATACTCCTGCATGCATGAGAGAAGAAATGAGAAAGAGATTGCTATGAAAAGTGAGAGAACTTGGATAAAGGAAGGAATCGTGGTGCATGCAGAAGGATACAAATGCACACTTCGGGAGCGCTGTGGAGGGAAAGACAGAGAGAGGGTGATATGGAGGAAACCTGCAATGCCACTATAGAGCAACCAAATCGTCGCTTTGTGCCTATGCTCTCTCCTGCAGTGCCTGTCCTCTTTTTATGCCTTGCCGTCTCTCGTTTGATGTCTCTGTCCCTGTCCCGAAGGAGGGAGTGAATGTGACGTCACTGTGAGCTCTGGGATGCCGCTGTGAGTAGAGGCAGGAGTTGAAGTCTCACTCTTTTGCTTCACTTTGTGGACATTTTCACTTGGACGTCTGCTTTTCCCTTCTGCCGTGCCATGTCACTATACTCGGTCTGCTCACTTTGCATCCAACCTGCAAGTGTGTCAGCTTTGTGCGTTGTCAGCTGTGCATGTACATGGCATCACTATGAGGATTCACGTGTGTAAAAAAAAAAAAAGCAGGGAGTCAGCAGGATATTGGCACAACCACTTCATTCATTCTTCGTCCTTAAGGAAAGAAAGTTCGCCCTGTGACGGATCTCACAGGTTCGGCATCATTTCATTTCTTTCTTAATTTTTTTTTTTAAGTCTTCTCAACTCGGATTCCTCACGAAGCCGAAGCTGAAAAAGGAGCACGCGTCCTCCTTTAGGCGTTTTTCAGCTGTTTGGAAACTTCAGGACGGTTAAGAATCTCAGCTAGGGCTTTCAAAATGATTGGCGTGAACAGTATCCACTCGGCTGGCCGGCTGCGCTCGCGCTCTCTGTGCTCAGTGCGGTGCGGTCGGGACTTCAGCGTCATGGAGCCATTCCGTTACACCAAAGCACCACGGTCGCGCTCTCTCAGGCCCCTGGCCTTTCCTGATCTGCTGGGCAAAGTGCAGGATGGCCAAAACCATCCTCAAACACGCAAGAAGAAGGAGAAGGTACGTCTGCTTGCTGAGTATTTTAACGGATCACAGCATGGGTTATTAACGCTACATCATGTCTTTAGCTTTTACTTGGTGGCTTTCATTTTAGAAACGTATTCCATTGGAAATGAATATGATGCCAGGATATCAAAGGGCACCATGCACACATGCTCACATGGCTTTTCACACCATGCTGTCACCTAGAGAGATTATTTTCGTCCACTTGCATGTTTTGGGAGGTTGTCGAAAAAAACGAAAGAATCCAGAGGAAATGTGTGCTGCACATGTAGAGCATGTACACAGATTGCAGGTGTTCAGGATTGAACCGGGGTCCCTGGAGCTGTGGGACAGCAGTGCTGCCTGCTGTGTGCTACCATGCCAACATTACTATCTGTGTTGACCTACTAAATAATTTTTGACAGCTTTCTTTTTCTGTCCTACGCAGGCGCTCTATAACTCCATCAAGAATGAGAAGCTGCAGTGGACCATGTGAGTTTCTCCTTTATTGTATTCTCTAGAGGCTATTCCCATGATCTGTCCTCTCTTTCTTCTCAGGCATGCTTTAGATCATAAGAGCAGGCTTCTCTAGTCCTTGTCCTAAATATTCACGCACAGTGAGGTGCAGGAATGAAGCTCTAACGCTGATTAAAGCAGGAGAGGCTGTGTGGAAGGAGGCGAGGCATTGCTCTAGCAGGTTGAGGTGTGTGTGATGTGGAGAGCTGACGTGTTTCTAACCTGAGCAAAGTCACGTGATGCCCTGGCCCCTGATTTAGACTTTGGCTTCCTGAACTCTGTTGCCATGACTACGGCTCCCTCGTTGCCTTAGTGTAATTACAGGTCGAAGTCTCTCTCTGCCTAATGCATATTGTAACTGCACCACTACACACTCACGCAAGAGCGAGAGGGCAAGCGTGCTGGGTCGTTTGACTCCTTGGGGGCTTTAGCGCCGTTGTTAGTCTGTTGTGAACGGAGCAGAGAGTTGGCTGCGTCTCCTCTTCCATTCTCTTTCATTCAGCTGTACTTCTTTAATCTCTCTCTCTCTCCCTGTCACTCGATCGCTCTTACTCCCGCTCACTAACTCTGCTTCTCTTGTACTCGCCCTCTCTCAGATGCTTGGCAGGGAGTCTAGCAGTTACTAAGCAACAGATGAGAGCATTACCATTTGGGAGGCAAAGATTACGTACCAGTTTAAAAGAGAGAGGGAGGGATATTTAAAGGCACAGGCCGCAGGCATCCTTTAGGGCGTTGGGCTGACCTGCTGGAAGGAGGTGGCGTTAGACTTGAGCTGTTAAGGCTTTGCCAACCACCATGCATTATTTAACCATGCTAGAAATGGCATGCTACTGTGTAGTGTGCATTTGAAAAACACATTTATTTCAGCAAAGAAAATGGTCATGCTGTCTGCTTTACTCCAATGTAGTTGGTCATTATAATTTATTATTATTATTATTATTTTGTAATTGAAAGATTATTGGGGATCACAATTATATATAGATACATTTCTGTACAGTGAACTTTTTTTTTTTAAGTTACAAAACTTACTTTAATTTATAGAGTAAACTAATATGCAATAAGCAATAGGTTTTCAAGGTGGGCAATATGAGCTTAATACAATTCGACAAAGGTTAAAAGAGGGAAAATACTATTTTGTGAGCCTGAAAGGACAATCCTAATTCAGTAAAATTAGTTTCATGACAAACTAATTAAGGCCATACTTGCCAGAACTTGTGGCCACACACACACACACACACACACACACACACACACACACACACACACACCCACACACACACACACACACACACACACACACACACACACAGTATCTGATATTAAATCATTTATATTTCCTACCTAGGCTAAATCTCAACAGATATTTCTTTTCAGTGACAAACAAGAAAAAGTTTCAGGTCAGAGTCACAGCTTGCAGTTATGGCAGATGATAGGAATGGACGTCATTATGATGTCATCCATGTCATCATGTTTTTTTTATTATTTATACTTCATTTTAAATAAATTTGATGTATTTATTATATACAATGCAAGTATGTAGATTGTTTCTGTATTTGTTTAGCTATTAGAATTATTCAATATAATATAAATATAAATGTATATAAATATATATATATATATGTGTGTGTGTGTGTGTGTGTGTGTGTGTGTGTGTGTGTGTGTGTGTGTGTGTGTGTTTTCACAATATACAGAACCAGATGTTAAATTAGGGCAAATTTGTGCTTTTATACAGCAGATTGCATATAATCCAGTTCACCTGTTTATAAGGGTGCCTGGCAGTTTTGTAGAGTTCTGTAGAGCCTGCCAGAAGGGAGGAGGTGAAAAAGCTTGTGGCCTTGGGTGTGACGGGTCTGTAGAGATTTTTTTTTCTTTTGCTCTTTTCCTGGTTATTGTATAGTACAGTACATAAATTCTATCTATCTATCTATCTATCTATCTATCTATCTATCTATCTATCTATCTATCTATCTATCTGTCTATCTATCTATCTGTCTATCTATCTATCTATCTATCTATCTATCTTTCCCTCCACCCATTCATCAATCCATTTTGTTTCTTTATTTATTTATTTGGTGTTATTAACAAAAGTGCAAAAGTGTTAATAAAATAATTATTTTATACTGGCTTATTCAGAAAAGTTTATATTTTGTAGCTGCATTCATGATTCATGAAGTTGCAAGATATAAAGATTTTTGCGAGGTTTTTGTAGCCTATGAGGGAGTTAATATTGCAGAATATTGACATGCTTTTGTCACTAAGTGGGAGGATGTGCATCTAAATTTTTTAAAAATATATATATATAATATATATTTATTGGCTGCCTATCAAAATAAATCTCAATGTAAAAAAAAAAAAAATATATATATATATATATACATTGAGATTTATTTTGATAGGCAGCCAAATACGAATTTATGTGTTTTGAAATATTGTAATCCTTAGTTTGGGCTCTTCTTAAAGCCAGGGTGACGATGTGGTCCTGTTTGATCTGGAAAGGCACAACACTGCACTGCCCACATGCTAAGAGAGTTTTTTTCAACAGCTCAGTTAGACTGATGGCTCACAACTCCTCCCCAATGATCGGATTGATGGAAAAGCAGCTTGTTCCTGTTGTAGGCGTTAATATTTGCATGTTCATGCTGAATCTGTTTTTAGATCTGGTTTTGATGTCAGTAGGAATAGTTAACTGAATTAGGCTGGGACTCCAAGCTATGATCATTAGTAGAGCAAAAAAAAAAAAAAAAAAAAATTATTATGCTGAAAAAAAAAAAAGATATTGGGTTCTAAGCTTTCTGGATTTGATTGCAGTATCTTAAATTAATTCCACCCCACACTGGTGTATTTTTTCTTTGGATCACAGTCACCCACAATGTTGTTTGTCTACCTGCTGATAGAGTGGTATTATTGGATAACCTTGAAACCAACTTCTGTTTTCTCCACTACTTCTGTATGAATTTCCTGTTATTATAAAGCTGGATATTGCTGGAAAATAATGCATGGGACAAAAAAAAAAAAACAAAAAAAAACATCTCTTGCTGTTTTTGAGATACCTGAAGGTTCCAAAAAGATACATTTTATGTGGATAAAAATTGATAAAAAATTTTTAAAAGGCTTTAACAATGCAAAAGTAGTTCTTCATTGGCATTTACTATTCATTATTCAGGAATGCTGATTCATAACTCAGCAAAGTATCTTTAGAGTAGTTTACTTTTAACGAAGCAGCTGTTAACGAGTCAGAGGTTACACTACTTATGCAGAGCGAGAGTCTCTTTTATATTAGCTATTTACATATTTGTAACTGCATTAATTAAACAGGTTTGTAAACAAATTTCAAAGGGAACCAAAGTTTAAAAAAAAAAGATACATAAACATTTCTATATTAATTAATATAAGATGTTTTTTTAACTTCAAAAATATTCAGTTATTACTCAGTATTTTTTCATTTATATTTAATTAGAAAATTATTCATTACTTTCTTATAGATTCTTGCAAATCTTATAAACTATTAATTAAAGTCATTTGGTAGCAAGTTAGTGGGAAACTTTTAATTAGTGTTACAAGAATTTCTGTAAAAGTCAAAGACATTTATTTGTTTGAAATTAGTGATATATTTAATTATTTTTTATTTTTTACTTTATTTATTGATTAATTTCATTGTTACTTATATTTTTGTTACTCTATTTGCTATTGGAGCAGTCTTAGACACAGGAATTTCCTTCAGGATCAATAAAGTTTTATCTTATTTTCAAAACTGGATTAATAATCTAATGTTTGATAAATCATATTCTTCTGATTTTAAATAATGACAATAATAACAACTTTAGATTTAAGATGTTATTGTTGTTGTTTTTATTTCTTTCATTGCATTTCCCAGTTATAAGTATACAAATAAATGCATAAATACAAATAAATGTATAAAAATAAAATAAATGATCTTTTATATTTTATAATGATATTCTATGTTGAACTATTAGACTATTAAACTTAAATTGCATTCAGGAAATTCTCACTTCACAGTTTTTTTTTTTTTTTTTTTTTTTTGTGCCAGATGTATGTCTTGTCCTAACCATTATAAGCTCCCAATATTCTGCCTGCATACAGTAACTGTCTGGAGGATCAATGAAGATAATAATTAAAGATAAGCTTACAGCTTGAGATGATATAAATTTTCTTTTATTCTAACACTCCAGCTGAAGTGTGAAAGCTGAGAGACCGGATCCTCTGTGTTTGTTATAATCAGGCTCATGTTAAGAATAGACCTAACAAGTGGTCATAGTCCTGTGTGTTTGTTTATTAACAGCGATGAAGAGGATGTGCGCAAGTCTGTGTCGGAGCTGGCGGAAAGCAGGACAGACTCTTCGTCCCACACTCTAAAGAGGATTACAAGTGGCGGGGCCCCTCTAGTGTCTCTGGCTCATCAGTCCAACGCTCAGGTCTACAAGAAGGGCTTCCTTGTGCGCAAAGTTCACGCCGACCAGGATGGCAAGAGGAGTATGTTGCCGTCCTCTTACATGACTATTCATACTGTATAATATACAGTCTTATGCAAAAGTTTAGGCACCCCTTGATAAATAACAGATTTTGGTGATTGTTTAATTGAAAAGATGTTAACACAGTGCTACAATAATTTTTTTTTAAATCTTTGTTCAATTTATGACATAAAAAGTAACTATGCATTTTTTCCAATGTATTAACATCTTTTCAATTAAAATAAATCACTAAAATCTGTTATTTATCAAGGGGTGCCTAAACTTTTGCATGCGTGCGGTATAATTTTATGTATTTACTTTTTTAACTTTAACAAATTATCCTCACAGCACCTCGAGGTAAAAGAGGTTGGAAGACATTTTATGCCATCCTGAAAGGACTGGTGCTTTATTTGCAAAAGGTAACTTTAACACCCTTTCATTACAAGGAATAATCCAGGTCTTTAGTCATCATCTTAACATTAATCCACTGCATCTATAATGTATGTGCAATTACCAATTACTACAAAAGAATAGGGAGCGAAAAAGAAAAAAAAAACCCTTGTGAAGTTGAATCACATGTATGATGGAATGAATTACAGTTGAACTTTCAATAAGCATTTCAAATGTGACTATATCTTGCAAATTGCAATGGAATCTACTGTATCTAATCATTGAATTCTAATCATTGAACAGGAATTTATGTTTGATTACACAGACATAATAGAATATCTTACCAAAGGTTATATGGTTTATCCAAGACTTAAACAATACGGAAAAAATATTTCATGCCTCTGTTTTTAATATTCCTTCCCTTTTCCGCTCTGCTTGGCTTTTAGAGTGAATATGGCACTCATAAGCAACTGACTGAGGAGGATATGAAAAATTCTGTGTCTATCCACCACTCTCTGGCGATGAAGGCGGCCGACTACAGCAAGCGACCTAACGTGTTTTACCTGCGTACTGCTGACTGGAGGGTCTTCCTCTTTCAGGCCCCGTAAGTCCTCCACTATGTGTTACTTTAGTTTTTTATTAAGTTGATCCTGCATACTTATTTTCCTGAACACACACATATATGTAAGAAGTATGAAACATTGCTTCAGGAGATCTACTTAAGCAATATCACACTCGAGATCGTGCTGTTGTGCTGGATATCAGCGCAGTTGTGATGCAGCCGTATGTCCGAGGGCGCAGCTCGAGTGCCGAAGATATCACAGCTGTGCTGATATTCAGAACAACAACATGACCTTAAATGTGGTATTGTTTTTATACTGTACAACAGTTCCTAAGACACCATTTATTATCAACAGATTATGAGGTTTGTTTATTCGTTATCTCCTTCAGTGCCTGGTAGAACTAGCATTGAACTGGCAACCGATCGAGGTGATGGACGGTCCTGTAAATCTGATATGTTTCTTTTTTTATTTTTCCACTTAAGAAAAGAAGGGTCTATCATTTTTTTTTATCACAGGTTCATTGTAAAGGATAGAGAGAATATCAACCAAAGATCCAGAGGAAGCACATGATACAAGGGTTATAAATTGATTTGCATTCCAATGAGAAAAATAAGCATTTGATCCCCAAGCAAAACATGACTCTTGATGATACTTGGTGGAGAAACCCTTGTTGAAACCTTGTTCAACCCTTGTTGAAAGCCTTGTTGGCAAGCACAGAGATGAGATGTTTCTTAAGGTTGGTTACCCGGTTTCTACACATCTCAGGAGGGATTTTGGTCCACTCTTCTTTACAGATCTTCTCTAAATCCTTTAGAGATTTTCTTGCCTGTCACTCGGCAACTTAGAAAATACATTTTCTATAGGATTAAGCTCTCAAGATTGGCAAGGCCACTTCATGGCCTTAATGTGCTTTTACTCGAGCTACTCCTTTATTACCTTGGCGGTATGTTTTGGGTCATTGCCATGCTGGAAGACCCATCCACAACCCTTCTTCAGGAGGTTCCCATCCAAAATTTTACAATACATCTCCCTGTCCATTAGACTCTCGATGCGGCAAAGTCGGCCTATACCTTTAGCAGAGAAACAGCCCCAAAGCATGATGGTGCCACCTCTGTGCTTTACTGTAATGATTGTCTTCTTAGGATCATTGTCAACATTTTTCTTTGTCCAAATACAGCGAGTCTATTTGATTCCAAAGAGCTCAATTTTGGTCTCATCTGACCACTGCACTTTCTCCCAATCCTTCTTCTTGTCCCTGTACATGTGCCTTCTGGAGGGGGACCTTGCAGCACTGAAGGATTTCAGTTCATGGTGGAGTATTGTGTTACCAATTGTTTGTTTGGTGACTGTGGTACCAACTGCCTTGAGATCATTCACAACATTTTCCCATGTACCGTAGTTCTGGACCGATCCCTCACTTTTCTCATGATTATCCCACTTACCCCATGAGGTGAAATTCTTGCATGGATCTCCAGAAAGTTACTTTTTATTTTCCATTTGCGAATAATCGTTCCAACAGTTGTCTCCTTCTCACCAAACTTCTTGGTCTTGCAATGGTCTTGTAGCCCATTCCTGTCTTGTGCAGGGTTACGATCTTGTCCCTGATGTCCGTTGACAGCTCTTTGGTCTTACCCATGGGAGTAGGGTTTGAATGGGAGATAGAGGTGGCTTTTATGCACATAATGAGTTGTTGTCAAGAGCACCTTCTTAAATCAATCTGTGTACCACATGAGCACATAACCTGTCTGTGGGAGCCAGAATTATGAACTACTTATTTTACTCACTAAAATGCAACTCAATTCATAACATTATATAATGTTTTTTTTTTGTTTGTTTGTTTTTTTCAAACACATTTAGGCACATTTAGCCGAGTGGCGCAGTGTTAAAGTGCACCCGGAGATCGTGAGTTCGATTCCCGGGTGATGCTGTATCCTCTCGCAGCCGGAGGTCTAGAGAGAACTGATTGGCTGAGCTCTCTCAGAGGGGAGGGATGAGAGGTACTTGGTGCTCCCACATTAATCACGGCTCTACAGCCAATCAGGGGCGTCTGTGAGCTCACGCAAGCATAAGGTCTTTAGTCATCATCTTAACATTAATCCACTGCATCTATAATGTGTGTGCAATTACCAATTACTACAAAAGAATAGGAAGCGAAGCGGATAGCGCTGTCCTCCGAGTGTGTTACGCTGCCCGCAGCGGTGTGTGAGCGAGCAGTCCGAAAAGATGCGGTTGGCTGGCATCACGTGGTGTGGAAACACATGATAGTCGTCGGCTCTCCCGACTGAGTCGTAGTAGTAGCCTAAATGTGGGAGCCCCCTAGTGACGGGGAGGAATTGGACACGACTAAATTAGGGAGAAAATCGGGGAACCCCCCCCCCAAAAAAACATATTTAAATTCTGTCCCTACCCTTTAAAATAACCCTATGATAAAAATTTGTGACACACTTACAAAATCTACAGGGGACCAATAAATTATTGTATTCCACTTTAAAATATAAGCTACGGTAACTTCCGGGTTCTGGGGTTAAGTCCCAAATAAATGGTTAAATGGAAAGCTAGTGCACTAGGAACTACAATCCCTTGTTCCGCAGACCAGGTAGTGCAGTTGATCAGGAGTTAGAGAGGGATTTGGGATTCGCTTTGTGTTAGAAGCTAGCTAGCTTTGTAGCTTTGTAGCTCTGAGCGAAACAACATAGACGGTTCAAAGGAAATTTGGAACGACTTAGAACCCGTTCCTAAGGAGACAATGTGATGTTTAAGATGACAACATTATCAGCTTTTTAGCTTTTTTTTTCCCTTCTCAAACTGTCTCTGTGACTGGTTTTGGCAGGGAGCTGCTCTCTCCTCTTTCCAGTACTGTGGACTGTACCGAATTTCAGCCATGGTGAAGACGCACAGTTACTGTAGTTTAATTAACGGTTGTCAGGACACCTGTGACGAGGCATGATACATGTACTTAAACTTACCATCTATCATCATCAGTTGTGGAATGCCTCTCGTCCAATCAGACTAGGTTGTATAAAATAAGCTCAAGGTGAAATGCAGAATGATTTATTACCTTATGGTTAATGGTATTGAAAGAATGGTGCAAGGTTGCTGCTGGCAAATTATACCACAGTGGTGTTGATTCTGGTTGGTAATCACAGGTTTATATTAACGAACTGATTTTAATCAAATGTGCTCGTTTCTATAGCGATAGCTATTTCACGGGGACTTGCATGATGGACAATCAAATTTATGTGTGAAATCACTGATAGTTAATATTCCTTTCAGAAAATTATGTAAGCAGTCAGAGGTAAAGTTGTAACTTTTGCTTTTCTGACACAGGGGAGTCTTTGGGCTAGACGGCTTTGCAGGCTCTTTGTAACATGACAAACTGAAAATAGAGAGTACTTTTGGGACGTTGTTAGCTTATTGCTCACTCCAATCAATCACACACACACACACACACACACACTCCGTGTCCTGACTTCTAGGTGTTGATTAAATGCAAAGCTCATAGTGGCCTTGTCAGAGTGCTCCACCCAGATGGATGTTCTGTCATGTGGCTCTCAGGGGAATGGATCCTCTCCAGCCTGAGAGACTGGCCTAGATAAATCTAGTGAAACACTCGTGCACACCGTGCTGTTCATGAGCAACGTATGCATGCACACCTAAAAATATGCACTTGTGTATGTAGTATCAGCATGCTATGCATTGTATGTCTTTTAATTTTCCATACCTATTTGTAGTGCAATGTTTTTAAGTTTAGGTTCACTTCTGCTGATTTACATGTAAAGTTCACACCCCGAGCCCATTCACGAAAGCGATGTCAGTGTAGGTGTCTTTACAATGAAATAATTGCATAGTCATGCACATTTGCAAAATTAGCGATCGTACATTTTTTTTTCATTGTCGATGTTCAGTGAACAGCCGTTATTCCTGTGTGTGATGCATGTTACCATGAAGCAGCATCCACAGTACAAATGACCCTTTTGAGGAATCGTTTTATACATGCAGGCTGTCACGAGGCATGATTTGCATTAGTTCTCATTTCAAGCACTCACATCTTGAAAGTCATTGCATTTGCATCAGTTTTATGAAACTGTACAGTATGTATGAAAACAGTGCAGAGTTGTGTATATTATATTGATATTATACTGTACACATCCTGTAGATTTGCAAACGAGCAAAATGCCGAACAGGGCGTAACATGACAAGTACGTTTTGACTCCTGGCCCTGGGACAAGCGTACGACCACAAGAGTGCCGTACTTAAGGAGTTGAATGTGTGACATAATTAACCAGGTTTACTCCTGAACTCTGCTGTGCTACATCTATGTCACTTCATATTTATTATACGGCTTAAAATAAAGCAGTACAATAAAGCAGCATCTGCCATCACAACTTGGAGTCAATGCAGTACGTAAACTTTTCTTCATTCCCTCTAAGCTGCTCTCTTTTCTCTCTCAGCAATGCGGAGCAGATGCAGTCCTGGATCACGCGCATCAACACCGTGGCAGCTATGTTCTCCGCCCCTCCCTTTCCAGCAGCCATCGGCTCACAGAAGAAGTTTACTCGGCCTCTTCTACCGGCCTCTGCCACCAAGTTGTCCCAGGTACTTATCAGGCTTATTATTGTTCCCCTCATCTGTTAACCATCTATATTGTAGTTTTTGTGTGAAGGTTAAGAAAAAGAAAAAAAAAACGTTTATTCATCAATTCATCATATTAGTCGAGTTTTAAATTTTCTAGATTCTTCATATTCTCTGCAGAACGATAAACGCAAGAAAGAAATGTAGCCATTGTTATTTGTAATTATTAGTTTAATGGTCAGCTCAGGTTTTTTTTTTTTCATTGATGGACGAGAGGTGTTCAAATCAATCCGGGACCTGTGATGAACACTTCTCATGAATGAAGGCATAAAAGCTGAACACCTGGTTTGTGAAAAACAACCAGTTTGAGAAAGTGTACACACGATCATTCCTTAACACCACTTGCACGTTACTGGAACTCAGCAGGGCGTTATTGCCACATCCCTGTACGGTCCTAACCTCACGCCAAGAACTTTCTACATGTTTGGGCCATTAAAAGAGCTCCTGGGTGGCCAGCATTTAAGACATGAAGCCGATTATAGCTCCGGAGTGCTGAGAAAACTTTCTTCTTTGAAGGTATCAAGCACAAGTGAATCGTTGCGATAAGTGCATTATGGGATTATACCGAGAAACAAAGGGAGTTTCCTGGTTTGCCTTGAATGCCCCTTGAACATTGAGACCCAAATGCCAATTCCTAGGATGTACAGAAATAAAGGAGTATAAAAGTTGCCAAAAATATTTGTGCACATTCTATGAATTGGCATTTGGGTCTCAATGTTCAATTTAAATGCACAATTATTCAAGCTTCATGTTTTATCCACCTTGGCTTGATCTTTGTCTGTCTGTTCTGATTTACACTGATGTGCACACAAACGTGCCAGGTTACTCCCCCTTATTGTTTGGTAACTCTTTGTTTAGGAGGAGCAAGCGAAATCTCATGAAATGCGCTTCAGATCGGTCTCTTCGGAGCTACAGGAGCTGCGCTCTGTTCCTCAGGAGCGGAAGCCCAAAGGGAAGGAGCAGGAAGAGGCCAAGCAGCGGGAGGAGTACTTGGAGTTTGAGGTATATGGACTTCTTTTAGCTTTTCTTTACAGCTCAGAAGAGAACGCTTCCTTCTCTAAGTGAAAGTGGGATTTATAAATTGTTACAGCATGCAGGTGTAAAGAGAAAAGGCAGACGGTACTGAGTGTGATGAATGTGTGTTGAGACTAGGGATGAGCACAGGCCAGTCTTTATGAGTAAAGCAGCAGCTCTCATGTCTACATGATCAAGATGAGATTATCCACGGAAAACATTCCCTGCTTCACTTAGCCTTGTCTAAGCCTTAGTTGTTTTAGCCGAGGACCTCAAATCCACCTGTCATAAATGAATCTATGGTTTCATCTTTTAGAAAACCCGCTATGGGACCTACGCCATGTTGCTGAGAGCGAAGATCCGCGCGGGTGAGTCGGATCTGGCGGCGTTCGAGGCTCGTTTGTTCATTGACGGCACACTGCAGAGGACCAGCTCCAGTCCCACGCTGGCACAGGACACCAGCCACGCCAGCGCCAGCAGCTGCAGCTCCAGAAGTAGGAAGAGCAGCCGAAGCGAAAGCCACAGACACAAGCCAGCAGTGAAACGGTGAATCCACCATCCAGGGCACTCGATGGCCGCTTCATGGTGCTTCTGATCCAGACTGAAGGGCTGAAAAGAGCATCGATACGAGGAAAAAAATATGGCAGTTTGTGCAATACACTGCAGTGACGGCACACGTCGTGCACTCAGCTCGAGCAGCGCTGGAGGATGCCACCGAAAGTCAAGATCGAAGCTGGGTATGATTGATCACCCCGCTTCGTCACGAAAGCATGTTTTTGTGTGGCCAGTGAATGCGAAACTGACCTGCAGAGGGCAGATGAGTGTGAATATAGCCATCCTCCCTTTATCTTACTTGCCTTTATAGCCTGCTTTCTACTTCTCTAAGCTTGACCTATATGCTGTATAGAAGGCATAGACTACTTAAAGTTTTTGTGCATCTTTTTTTCCCCCTCAATTACAACATCCCCACACACACACATAAGCCACGTAACAGACTGTCCACCACAATGGAAGTTTTTTTTTTTTTTTTTGGAGACAAAAATCAGAGCCTTTCATGCATTACCACAAAGGCAATTTTTTTTTTTTTTTTTTTTTTTTTGCTAATTACTAGAAGTTGTCCCTCAAAACATTTTTTTTCTTTTTTCTTGCTTAAACACAGCTTTAGATAGGATGATGTATAGGATTTTTGGAAATCATGTTTTGAGCATGCTTGTGATGTAAAGACAATCAGTTCCCTCTTTGCATTCCCAGTGTACCCTTTGTACGTTTTTATTTCTTTTCTTTCTGAAAGCACATAACAGCTGGCAAAAAATTCGAAGATTAGAGTCGTGGTTCTCAAAAGGGGATCTAGGAATCCCAGCAGGTCCACAAAGCATAGACAAGGGGTTTATGATTTTTTTCTTTAGCTCGTTACAGTGGTGGAATTCACCACCCACAATTACTAAAAGCTGTTATATTTATCATTGATATCTGTAGCGTTATTAGCCTGTTTGATGATGAGCCACTTGAATATAATGAATATAATCCAAACATTAGTAAAAAAAATAAATAAAAAATAAAAAAAAATATATATATAGGCAGGATTTTGAATGATCTTATTTGAACCCAATGACACATAAATAGCCAAAATATGATCTATTATGCTGGATTATGTTTGTAAAATAAATCTATGCTGACAATGTTATCATATTTCATTCACGGTGAATTCAAAACAGGTGTTAAATGTTGTAGTGCCCCTGGTTTAGAGGAAGGTGTGTGGTGTGCACATATACATTGTATATAGCAGGTGACACCAGCAACGTTTGCTTCAGTGTTCATGTGAGAATTGTGAGCTCCATCGTGCGTCTTTACTGTGAATGTGGACGGCTGATAAACACAGATAAGAACATGAAGAAAAAAAGAGAGATAATTGTTTAACTGCTGACTTTATTGTGCGTCAAAGACTTTTCCTTCTCAGGCTCCCATTTTCAAGTACTTCAGTGCACAGAGCACATTCCTTCTGCCACAAGGGGGCAGTAGAGGAGAGATAACCTGTATTACCTCATCTGTATTGGAGAACAATTATTTATATTGCGCTTCATAAGAATAATAGCACAGGTATTAAGGCAGGCACTTACATGATGTGACTGAATGCCTGTGACGTATTTCTGAATAACGTCCTTTCATCATAGCAGGAAGTAAGGAATCCAAAATATTGTAAAATTGTGTAACCAGACAGGTCACAAAAAGCTCAAATGACTGTTAGAATGAGAAAAACATGTAAACAGGCAGTGGATAAATTGAAGTGCAAACACAGTGGCTCTGTTATACTCAAGGAATTTTGATGGCATGGTTTGGGTCCACTTGTACAAAAAGCAAAAAAAAAAAAAAAACAACCTCAAATCGTACAAAGTTTTTCCAACTTTTTATTATTATTATTTTTATTTTATTTTATGGTGAAACTTTTCTATCCTGATGGAAGCGGCCTCTTCCAGGGTGACTTCATCACATCCACAGGGCACAATGGCTGACTGTATGGTTTCATGAGGACGAAAATAAAGGAAATGTTGTACTCTACTATGGCCTTCACGCTCACCGGATCTCAACCCAGCAGCGAAGTGTAAGAATTTGGAGCGAATCTATTATAATGTATTTTGGAAGAACGGAGTTCATTCCTCCAGGACAGTTCCCGAGACATGTGCCAAGATACACAGTTGGGGCGGCTCAAGCTGAAATGGCCCAGCATCTTATGAAGAAACATGTCCCTTTAATCTGTCCAATTTGTAACTTTATACCATCAGACCTAAGACCTAAATCCTATAGCACTTAAGTCGTGATGCCCCACTGCACCTTGGGTAATATTTGTGCAGGCTTTATTGAATGACATGAGATATATTTCTATATTGTGGAGATTTATAATTCATGTTATGTGTTTATGATTAAAAAAAGAAAAGAAAAATGTTTTCACAGTGTTTTTACAGCGAACACTGAGCAGTTTGTTGACACCGCAGTGGTCTACTGTATGTTTTAATAGTTCTGTTAGTTCAGTGTTTGCTTGTAGTTTTACTGTACATATTGTATTATGTTTCCACTGCTCAGTAATAAAACTATAATGCTCTATTTGTTTGTATGTTTTGGAGGCTTTGATATATAATAAAACCCTTATCCACCTTAAAACCAAATGTCTAATAGTAAGTTAAGAGTACTAGTACTAGTACATGTTTAATCCCAAACAAAGGTCCTCAGGTTTATCACGGTCAGAATAATAGAGGATTATCTGTGGGTCGTGGGGCACGAGGATGGAGAATCTGGCATGCCGGTCCATGTCAGGGTACCATGCATACACGCATTCATTTCCACCTCTGCCAACGTGCATGCCTTGATGCGTCATAGAATAACCAGGGTTCAACTAAATGCTTGTTTTTAAAATATATTTATTTCAATGACCGCCAGAAAGCAAACACTTAGATGTGCAATGTATCAAAACACATTCAAGCATGAGTCTATTGCACAGGCATATAGCTGAAAAAAACATACCTCATATAAATACACAGTATTAGTAATACACTAAATCAAAAGCAGTCAACGACACAGAAGAACGCATTTATAATCGAATACATTAGAATATTAACACAATCATAAAGAGGAAAACCAGGGGACCACTGTGTCCCAAGGTTACAAACTGCACATTACATCTGGGATATTGAAGATGAATAATGTCTCAGTATCTCTTTCTTGTAATTTTCCACAAATGTGAATACATTACACGTGGCATTTACAGCACCAGACATACAGGAACCTCCACCGTCAACCGAGTCTCTCTCAGCATCTGTGTGTGTAAACCCGGCTCGCCAGTTCTTCACTGTGACAGGTTGGGAATGACAAATTGACATCCAGTTGATGATGATGAAATATCAAAAAGAATCAGTTTGTTTTTTCGTAGGACTGCACTGTTCAGTCGTTAGCCACGGCCGGAGTGTCCGCCTCCTGACTGCCGAAGCCGCTGTCCACTGTTGTGTCTAGGAGAACAGAGAACATGGTCAGTCCTGCAGCAGGTACATTATGTTAAAGGTATTGATCAAGGATTCATTAAGAATGGATGCGTACACATGTGGTTGTGGTACGTGATCTAAGATCCTAGTCTGAACAATATTATGGTAAGAAAGCTTCATACCTGTCCTCTGCTTGTCTTCACTGGGTTGCCTGGCTTTCAGAAATTGGACTCCTTCTTTTAGACCGAGAGTCTGCAGCGCATCCACCAGCCCCTCTAATGGACCACCACTTAACTGCAATCACACACAGACAGGAGAGGGTAAGTAAGCAACATACTGTACATAATGTACAGTACACATGCAAATCAGTACCCTAGTAGTCCTGGGTGATCTACAGTACTGTACAAAAGTCTTCAGCCATCCCTCATTTTCTTGTATTTCTAATTTAATCTTGAGAAATACTGTAGTTCTCCAAGCTTTCTGAACGAGCTCTCATTTTTTGCTACACTTTTGGTTCTCGTTTTCAGTTCAGTTCCTGACCAGTTTAAGAGGAACAATGTTTGACCTGTTATGACCTTTAGCTCATTCATGCATAAAAATGAATTTAAAAAAGAACTGGCACAAACCAGTGAGAAATAGGTGCAGATGATCAATCCGGTACACTGTAAACCTGAATAAGTTGGCAAAACTCAAAAAATTTGATGTAATCGTTGTTGGTCTTTCGGCTGCTCCCGACGATGGGTCGCTACAGCACACGAGCTTGGCACAGGTTTTACACCAGATGCCCTTCCTGACGCAACCCTCCCATTTTATCTGGGCTTGGGACAGGCACCTCATCCAGGTGCTGGGAATCGAACCCGGGCCTTTCGCATGGCAGGTGAAACACCTACCACTGAGCCACCAGTGCCCTAATGCCCTGATGACGTCAGACACAAAATCACTAGTCTGAAAGATTTTAAGTTGGTGGAACTTTAAGGTGACAGTTACTGTTACTTAAGTACTTACAGTTACTTAAAAGGTCAAATTTGTTCAGCTAACTTGAAAAGTGTCATTTCTACTCCACAAACTCATAAATACCAAAAAGTTCCAAATCCTCATCAAGGTCTATTAATTTGAACTAACTGTAATTATTTAAGTTAACAGTACTCAATGTGTTTAATTACTCTGAGCATTAGGGTTTACGGTGCGAGTGGTTGGAACAGACGAGAGGGGAAATGAGGCTGTTTCTGAAGATGTTGCAGTACTGTACATAAACAAGCAATTCTTAAAACGTATCTTTAGTCACGGTGAAACATTTGTTCCCATTAACTGGATCTACATCATTTCATTACATTTAATATGAAAGAATCGGGTTGGCTCAAGACTTTTGCGTAGAAACATACTGCAAAAAAAGAGGGGGGGGGGGGGGGGTTCAGAATCGAATCAGTACTACAAAAGGTTATGGATGGTCACAAATCTGTTACACGTAGTTTACTGTCATGAAGAGTGGGAGTTCTTGGTTTACACATTGTGGTGCGTGTGTGTGGGGGGAGGGGTGTTCACGCGTTGTTTCCGTGATCAAATCGCATTTACTGTAAGAAACACTTGAAGAGCTGTGACTGAGATTCAGACAACTGACCAGCTCTTATTTGCAGGCGATAAACACAGGAGCTGGAAATGTTCATCTGGAACTTTTACGCCACACTGACGTACTGTATTGTCGTAAGGGTGAAAAAGCATGTGATGAGCTGTCAGTCTCTCACCTGGTAGTTTTCTAGAAGGTTCTTGCAAGGCGAGGGGCTTTCTTGGTACAAGTGCGTGAGGGTGAGCATGCCTAGTTTCTCCGCCAGGTCTTTCCATGGCACTTGGCTCTTGTTGAGGATTTCGCTAAGCTTATTGACGGTTTCGTTGTCCAGGGGTTGGCTCACTGCGCACAGATTCAAAGAACATAGTTTTATTATAATTTGTTAGTTTTAGGATGTATGCCATGAAAAGCTGCGGAAAGCTCACTTACCATCTTCGGTACTCTTTTTTGTCTTCTTAGATGAATGGTGACTGGGCTTCGTGTTGTCCAGAAGATCTCTAACCTGTGTGAGAGACAGCATGGTTAGCATGGCTCGCCTCCTCTACCACAACACACGATCGCACTGCTCTGTTCTGCGTTCCTCACCTTCTGACAGTTGGCCAGGTCGAAGGGAGTGTGTCCGACTGCCGGTCTCTTGCGTGGGTTGACTCGACTTCTCTCGGGTGATAACGACAGTTCTTGCACGTGCTCGGCTACGTCCTTCTCGACCTTGCGCTGTTTGCTTTCGCCTTGATCCTCCTCATCGGATGACGAGGAGTAGCCGAAGAGCGGCTCGTCGTTCTCCAGTTGTTTATCGCCGCCTGAGGAGAGGGATGTCGATGAGTACAGTGCAAACGAACCACTCTTCGATACTACAGTCTGGGATGAAAGTGTTTGGCTTTACCTGCTGCTATAAGCAGGGAGCAGAGGGGTGGGGAACCCAGACTGGCAGCCAGATGCAGTGGACTGTTTCCTCCGAATGTACATGCATTAACATCAGCCTTCAGCTGCAAGAGAACCAGAGAGCCATGAATTTTCACGACTCATTCAAAGCTGAATCATTATTTATTTTTAGCGTATAAATTCCTGACTTCATTTGTTTGGGGATTTTTGCTAGCTAATGTCGCTTTCTCTCACATCACACGTCAATCAGGGAAGATGAGGACTAACGCATGCCTCCATCCCAAAGCTGCTCATGTGACATCACAGCACTCTGGGCCTTATTTAGTATAAATGTGCCTACATTGAATAGGATAGTGTTTTACTCCTGATTAGCAGGAGTGACTGACGGACCTTTCCATCCTAAGGACAGACAGAGTCTCGTGCACCAAGATATCACCAAAATTTGTACTTGCAGTCTCCAGACCGATCAAGATCGATGCAATTTGCTCCCAAATTTGTTGCGAATTGAATATTTTGTTTTTTCTGTACCTCTGTGATGAGAATGTGGGCCACTTTGAAAAGGTTCTCCTTGACAGCCAGGTGTAGTGCCGTGCAGCCGCTCTTCTGTTCGGGCATGTTGATCTTAGCGCCGGCCTCCACCAGGACGCGCAGGCAGCGCTCGCCTCCTTTTCTCACGGCCAGGTGCAGCGGGTAGAGACCTGGGTCCGAATAAAAGAGGGATTCAATCGGACTAACCGATAGAGATTTCAGCACAGACTAACATACTGTAATAACATCACTACTGCTATGCTATTGAGCGCCAAGTGTAGCGGCATGACCTGGTAATACTAAAAATATCATAGTCACATGTTACAACATATTACTGTGTCTAATTTAAGTTGGCAGTGCAAGAATAACACTTCAGTACATGCTTTTATCTAAAAGCAGTCACTTTGTTCCATCTTTAAACTGCCTCTTTAGTTTTTTTACCCAACAGCTGAAGTCATGTGCGTCCTGTTGGAGTAATCATGGTGCTCACCTGAAAAGTCAGCGGTGTTCGGCAGGTGAGAGTGGCGGTCCCCTAGCATGTTCAGCAACACTCTCAGGATGGTCTCGTCTCCGGCATGGGCGGCCAGATGCACAGCTGTGCGTCCATCCCTGTCCAGTAAAGTAGGGTCTGCACCTGCTCTGAGCAGGATCTCCACCAACTTGGGCTGCTGGGTAATCACAGCCAAATGCAGAGGGGTCTGGAGAGGAGGAAGTCACAAGGAGACTATTAATTACAGTAATTTAATGCACCGTTAGCTTTGTTACCTTTTAGGATTCTACTAGAAGCTTTAAGGGTGTCGTCAGTATTAATCATATTACTTAAAATTCTACTGACTTTATAATAGCATCTCACATTCTGATATGTGAATGCCCTGACAAATACTGTATGCTGTTTTTATATCAGTTTATTACGTCAGGGTATTGGGTTGCATATACAGTATGAAGGATCGGGAGTTCCTCTTTATGCTGTCTAATGATACTGTGTGTATATCATAACCTTGATATCATCCCTCTATAACTAGAGAATATTTAACCAGTGATCTGACATGGTAGATGAACAACCAGACACGTGTGTGTGTGTAGCCACACAGAGGTCTATAGACTTTTTTATTTATTTATTTTAGTTCATGACTTGCTCTGAAACTCTAGTACTCTTCATCATCATTCTGACATTTGTGGTCGGAAAATGTACAGCGTATCTGAAGCTAAGTATGCTGTTATAATAGTTACCTGGTTGAGGTGGTTGAACTTGTTGATGAATTTGGATTGGGGGGTGTTTAGGATGGTCTGAATAAGCTTTGACGCCACGGTTGGCTGCTGGTGGATGATGGCCAAGTGTAAGGGCCTGTAAAGCACCACAGTAAGGAAAAAAGTGAACAACCGCTCCGAAAATAGTGTTATATATAAATAATTTCATTTACGTACTGTAGCTCTTCACTATTCAAGTAGAATGACTAAATAGACTCACGTGTCTCCGTTCTCGTCCTGCACGCCACAGAGTTGTCTCTGCATGTCCAGGAGGAAGCGCACGTCCCCGGTGCTGCAGAAGTCCAGCAGGGCCTTAGCACTGTGCTTGGCGGCCACGGTGGTCTGTTTCTGAAGAGCCGAAACTGAAAAGCACAGCGTGATATGATGCGAGATGCAGCAGCATGAACCTCGAAAACGCCGTGCACAGCAGAACATTCTCCACCGGGCAGCAAAGGTTATACTGTAGGTACTCACCGATCTGAAAGAGCTGCTGCTGTGCGGATGTGCCGGCTGGCGCCTCTCGCTGTTGCTGTTCCTGGGCTTTGTGCGGCTGTGGAGGCGATCCTGCCATCTGCGTGCCTCCTGTGAATCCACCGCAGTTGCCGCCGTAGAAGCCCTGCCCGTCCAGGTGATTAAACTGGAACCCTATAAAAGTTTCCATACTGTATAAACGTCTCGAAACATTTCCATCAGCACTGTCGTATCTGTACAGCACATCGCCCTGGCCATTCGCTATATCCTCATTTACTGAAAGATTCTGTTTCAGTCACTCGTCCCGCATCATGGGGGGCGAAAAGTACCTGGATTCCTTTCTCTTTTCTTTTCTTTTTATTCCTCATTTAAATCCGAACTTCAATTCACAAGAAAATCTGCCTTAAATAACACTAGAGTTATTTGACTCTTTTACCAAAGTAAAATAGGAGAATACGGTTATGTTTAAAGCTAAAACAGCACTGGTGACTTTATATACAGAAATGGCTTGTTTGAAAACGGACATTTAAAAAAAAAAACATTTAAGAGATTTTAAATGTAGAAAATCATAAGCACTAGCTGAGAGAGAGAGAAAAACACTATATATATTGATATCCTTAGTATATTATCCATCATCCCTGAGACTTTTTAGTAATTACAACAATGAAAGCTTACCTCCTCCTAATACTCCTCCACCACCTCCAGGACCTCCAAAGCCGCCAGCTCCTCTGCCCAGGCTCCCCCCTGCGCCGCCTGGACCCCCTGGCCCCCGCCAGCTGTCGTAGGGTTGCGGAAGAGACTTCATCCTCTTTCGCTGAACCTCCTCTTTATCTGAGGACACGAAATTCCAAAGTAAATCCATGCAATACGCAACAAATAGACAAAAAGAGAACGCAGTGAGCAAAGTTAAAGTTATGGAAATGATGAAAGGCTTAGCAGTAATCTATACTGACCTGGAAATTGTGGGATGTAGGTAAACTGTTTGGGCTCGCTGCAGTCTCCACCCTTCTTCCTCTTGAGTTGCAGAAAGACAGAGACGGGTCTCTCGATATCTTTGTGATAAGGTGGTGTTTTAAAGACAATGGCGTACTGGAAGAGGGGCGGAGACAAACCAGATAAATGACAACACTCAGCGACTAGGTAAATAACACTGTACTTTCCACCAGGACGCGTTGAAAAAATACCTAAAAGTCCAGCCTAATCACGAGTGGACATGGCTAAAATATGAGTAAGTGAGGTCCGCGCACAAACAAGTTAAATACTTTCCTATACCATCATCGCGGCCTTTTAACACACCTGTTTGTGTACATCGGTGGGAGAGAAATCTCCGTATGCTTCCCAGCCTCCGTCATCGTCCTCCTCAAAGAAACGGATCTCGATATCATCTGGAAGCAGAACCGTATCTGTCTCAATCTGACTCATTTGAAGAAAAAAAAACACAACATGTCCCCGTGCCGAGGAATAGAGCTCGTACCTTTCTGAACTTTGTCGCACAGCAGGAAGATCTCATCGCCTCCCATCACCGAGCCGCAAGTCTTATCCATGCGCGAGATCTTGAGGTTGGACGCGTTGGGGGATTCTAGAAAAAGTCGAGTGGTTAAAGGACTGACCTCATGACATCCCAAAAACATCGAAGAGTTGAAAAGTTGAAAAGAGAGAAACGTACTGCTGTCGTAGATGGGGTGGGAGATGACTGGTTTCAAAGCTCTGGTGAATCCTCCATTGCTGTCCTTGAGGTAAGCTGTGAACTTTAACCTCACTATGTTTAGGTCCATGCTCTTGCCCAGCTCTTTGGCTTCTCGCGCAATGGACTGCTCATCTGTATCTGCACCCGACGAAATAAGAGATTCAATTTTCATTTAGGGCTTAGGGCACAAGGTACCCTGGAACAATCCATCACAGTGCACACAAGCGCACACACACACACACACACACACACACACACACTATGGGCAATTTGGAAATGCCACTTAGCCTAATCTCCATGTCTTTGAACTGTGGGAGGAAACCGGAGTACACGCAGGAAACCCAGCAAGCACACAGAGAACATGCAAACTCCACGCAGACCACAGGCAGTAAAATCGAACCCTTGACCCTTGTCCTCCAGTGGCTTTGCTAATGTTCTCACAGTGTTATTTAACCAAATTAGTCTGTCCATGTTGAGCTGAAGTTATATTTCTGCGTTTGGACTTTTTCCATATTGGTTTAAAGTCAGTACTCATAAACAATAAGCTTTTTTTTAAATAGGTCTTATATCCTTTCTCCAATGTCCAATAGGTTTACCTTTCTCCAATGTCATTAAGCTTTTCAGCATTGATTAATCAACTTAAGCAAATGTAATATAAATCAAAGTGAATCAAAGAGGAATCGTTCAGCTCCTTAATATCCACAGTTATTAGAGTTTTTTTTTTTCTTTTCGTGTTACTTAAGGGTCATACGGAACAAAATCCAAAAAAGGAAGAACAAGAGGTGAGTCCACAGCTGAACGATGACACTCAGGAGAAACTGTATCTCACCGCTGAAATGGAATCCGGGCTGCATGGCTCTCTTTCTCTCTTCTCTCAGTCTTTTTGTCAGAACATCTCCCACTCCTCTTTTAGTGACGTGAAGAATACCCAAATTGCTGAACCTGAAGAAGAGTACGGAGGTTACACTAACAGAAAGTACAAACTAAACACTAGCAGGACATTGGACATTTTGTACTGATTCATGCAGTTACTGTGGGACTAGGAGGTGCGATCAGAATTACGCAGAGCTTTGATACTCACTGCGCTGTGAGGTCATTGGGACCCACGTCTATGCTGCATGTTCCGTTCTCGTTACAATGCTTTCCCACGAGGCTGTGCGCGTGGACACGAGGCGGATCGATGTGTGTCACGAGCTGCACCTCGACCCGAGCGGTCCCCACGTAGTTACACACCTGTGCGGGGAGGAAATTGGGGAAATTCTTTCTACTGTGCTTTTGAGAATGATATAAGTGAATCCAGGACAGCTTCTGATATACTCCGAGTGTGTTTCGTCTTCTTACCTTAACAGTGGGATACGTCCTCCTGTTCCTCTCACTGGAAGCACCAGGCAGACCCCCGTGAGACGGACCCTCGCACTCATAACGAAACCGGAAGCCTCTCTGTCAACACGCAGGACGCAGGTTATTAGAATTAAAGCGGAGCTGCGCTTTATGATTAAGGATGATGCACAGAAGTCAAAATAAGAAATCGTGGGAATTTCCCTCGAACATGGCTTTACATCACAAGACACATAATGTAAGACTGCCACGTGGTTTTGTCACTGCACGTATTCATCTTCTGGGAATACAGTACATCTATACACATCACGTTTTAAAACTACCAACTAAGACTAATTATTGATTTATTGATATCACATTTCATACAAACTTTCATCATTTCTTTTGATTGTGTAAAGCTGCTGTGTAACAATGACAATTGTTAAAAGTGCAATACAAATAAAAATGAATTTAATTGAGTATATATATATATATATAAAAATGGTCATTCATTACTTTGTAGTTCGAGTTTGCTTTTTTTGCTTTTTATTTTTTTCATGAAACACAAAAGAAAACACATCCAGTAATGTGCAGACTTACTTGTTTGGGTTCCTCAATTATCTGTAAGTAAGGTCCGTGAGCTGAAATAAACAGAAGCCGCGTTCATCACCACTGACTGACCATTAGCCATCATTCACATGCGTACTGTACACCGAGTCAAACATTCGCAATGCGCTGAGGAGGGTTACTCACTCGTCTCTGCAACATAGGGCTCGGTTTTAATCTCGAACGAGGGCATGTACTGATGATAGGAGACGTCCATCACAAACTGCGAAAAAAAAAAAACAGACTTGGTTCAAAAATACATCAATAAGAAATAAAGACTCTGCGGTTTATCTACAGTACGTTTAGCCGTAGACCTGTTCTACAGTACAGTTGATGATGATGTACAGTAGCGCGGAGACAGACTCACACTTCTCTTAGCTGGTGTGGGAGGTTGTGATGATTCGTGGTCCTGATGCTTTTGTTCATATGCATTCAGCTTTAGCGAGTAGGTGGGGATTTGTCTAGGTTTGTTGTCATTTCAGACGATCAAAACAAGAGCTCGAAAAATACGGCAACAGCCGTAAAAAACGTGCGAGCGGGGGGGAAACTTCACTGTAGTTCAGTGACGCTAGTTTTTTTTTTTTTTTAAATATGAGCAAGGGTGGCTTAAAACTCATTTCTCATTTGCGGCGCTAGTCAAAATTAAAAGTGCAAAGCGAAAACGTCACCAACTCAAATACGGATCTGTCTGATTGACCTCCATGAACAAATCAATGTTCAAGTGTTAAGCTACTGTTAGTTATTCATTTCAGCAATTTCAGCAATGAAATGCGTGTATCTGGACCTTCACAAGAGCTCATGGAATACCCCTTTTAGGTGATGCAAAGACACGGTTAGAGTAGCCCAGGCCTTCCTTTGGTTAAACAGTACAAGCTCATACAGTAGTAGAGTGAGTGAGTGCCAAAGATAAAAAAATTCTTACCTCGTTCTCCATCAATTTCATGTTGTACTGACTTTCGTCCATGCTGCGATGGGAGAGAAACAGAATCGAGTGTTAATCAGGCACTAGATTTAGAGCAGAAAAATCTCCCTCGAGCTCAGAAAGAACCTGAATCAGTCATGCCTGTGATTCATAGAATACTGCCCGGGTCTGTAACACCCTGCTGCGACTCTTCCTCTAAACTCCCTCCAGCCTTTCCCCACTTTACTAATCCGAGCTGTGACACGAAAAACAGGCGTAAAGGCCTTCCCCGGTTTAACAAACCTGACGAACAAAATGGAGAGAAGCAGCGCGTCTTGGCGAGGCCTCAGATGAGGTTGGTTTCACTTTCTAGAAGGCAGAATGGCATATGCAGTGGTGTTTTTTCTGCCTTAGTCTCTCTCGCGCGCTCTTCCGCTCTCTCACTCTCTCTCACCCTCCCTCCCCTGCGTGCGTTACTTCCAGGAAGTAGGGCAGTGAACAAACACACAGGAAAGCCCCGAGAATACCAGCTCAGTGCTGCCTCTGATGTCAGAAGCTGAGACACGCATATAATGGTTTGCATTAGACGGTCAGTGTTGCCAGATTGAGAGGGATTCTGTACATTTGGGGAATTTTTGTTTAAAAAAAATTGTGTGATCTATAGAGCCATAGAGCACCACTTCAATAGAACTTCATTTTAACACACACACACACACACATATATATATATATATATATATATATATATATATATATGTATGTATATATATATGTATATACATACATATGTATATATATATATATATATATATGTATATGTGTGTGTGTGTGTATATATATATATACATATATATATATATATATATGTATGTATATATATATGTATATACATACATATGTATATATATATATATATATGTATATGTGTGTGTGTGTGTGTTAAAATGAAGTTCTATTGAAGTGGTGCTCTATGGCTACGAAAAAAAATAAAAAAACCTTTTGAGAATTCAGATTAAATTCAGCTCAGTTTGCCCCGAGGCTAATCAACAAACAAGTAACAAATAGCTATTTTAAAATAGATTCTAAATAAACAGTCTTCTCAAATCAGACAGGTTGTTTAATGTGAAGCCCTATACGTCAAAAGTATTAATCAGTCATACAGTACATCAGTATTTATCTGTCAGAATGAATTCCAAATCATGCCTTAAATATACAACGCTAGCCCTGAAAAATCCCCTTCCTGAGAGTCTAGTGAACAGGACATAAGGGTTAACCATGCAACTAAAACAATATACAAAATCCTTTATGCACCCCATCAATTATGAAAACTCTAAGAACTCTAAGACACTTTTCTAATATAAAATCTGTGTCATGGTCATGGTTTCAGAACTTTTTTTGTTTGTTTGTTTGTTTTTTTGTTGTTGTTTCCTGGAAATCATCACCCCAATCGAGGACAGTGTCATGAGGCCCAGTGTATCACTCTTTTACATTCCCAAAAATCACTAGACATCATTTCCCTAAATTTCCATATAGGGGCTTTTGGTTAAACCTAAAGCTCTGAAACAAAAATATGGTAATCATTTTAAAGGAAGCTCAAAAAAAAAAACTCCAATGAGGTGGAATCTATTCAAATCAACATCTTTCTAAGTGAAAGACTCTGTTGCAGAATTAGTCAACTTCGAATTCACACGTCTTGACATGGCACTCAGTGTAGAGTACAGACTATCTAGACTCGCCAAGGGGACTGCCCACCAAATTTTTCTGTTCAGTTGTGTGCAGTCCCAAATCCCCAAACGCGTTAATGTTTATAAGATACTTCATAACGTAATGAAGTCGTCGAACATGAAAATGTCACATCATACAGTATATTTACAAGCAAACTATGTTTAGATGGTACCTTTAAACAAAAAGGTGAATGGATTGATTGAAAAAGAGCGAGTTCTAGTCAAGTGTATAAGACGATTGTCTACCGTATGTGCAAAAAATACAATCAGGTGATGAGTAAGTTCAGGATTTGCAAATGTTTCAGAAAGCTTTACAAATGTTGTAGGATTTACTACACACACTAAAGTGCTCAATAAACTACTGAGTGTAACAAAACCTCCATACACGAGGGAAAGAAAGACTTTTTAACAAAATGTCTTACAATTTGTTTTTATACTTGAAGAAGGCCAAGGATCCTTTAGATCATTTAGAGATTTCCACAGGAAACTTAAATTATAAAAGATGCATCTTCAGATATCAATATCTACACCAGTGAGAACTCATTCAGCATTCAGCATGAGTTAGGCCCCATTTGCACAGACCACAAGTGAGCACCAAAAGCCTAGACGTTTCTAACTCCTGAATGATTCCTTTGCATTTAAATATACTTGAACACAGACATATAGATTATCACTTGATACAATGCTATATTCTATCTTTATTAAATCATCATTCTATTGGAAAAGTGAAATTCTGACATATAGTTGGCTTTTCTAAGCTTTCCACACAACAGCAGCACAGGACTGAACATGATCTATACCAGGACAGTTATTTAAATGACACAAATCCTACAACTAATGTATTGGTCTC